>JAOTRH010080391.1:0-17235 GCA_034768845.1 Heliamphora exappendiculata
TCTTTCTCTCTCTTGCAGCTTGCACTATAACCTGAGAACTGTATATCTCCTTTCTCACCTTCTGTCTGTTGCTTTTCCGTCTGTTGCTCTCATTCTCTGCTCTGTTTCGTCTCTTTATCTTCTCCTGTGGGATGACAGTATATATAGCCCTCCATCATGGAGGAGGTTACAGGAAAATCAATAGCCACTCATGGCTATTGATTTCATGATTTAATTGCCAATTGAATGGCCAATTCAATTGCAATTGAATTCTGCTATTGAATTTTAAAATTCAATGGTTAATGAATTCACAGATTCCAACACTTAAAAACACTTTCAAGCTAATAACAAAAAAAAAAAAAGAGTTAGTTGGCATGTTCAGCAAGCTAAAATAGCATAGGGTAATAAGTAGAAGTTTCAAAGAAAATCATTGTAATTGAAATTATTTATTTATAAATTATATATTGCCCAAATTATATGATTATAATTTAAAATAAAAATTACAAATATATGTTATAGAGTAAAAGTTGTATTTGTTAATTTAAAATAAAAATTATTAGTAAAAAGATAGTGTAAGCTTTGTGAAACTTGCTTCCAAACAAACTTCCATGCACTACGTGATTGTCCTTTAGCATCCAGAAACTGGTGCTAGCTGATAAAGACAAGATTTTGGGAATTATTTTTTTTAGTTTTGCTATAGACACAGATTAAAACACCGATTCAGGATGTGGCCGAATCTGTGAGATGAGTATGTATGAATTTGTGTTATGTATCTGTGTAATTTTTGGTAAGCAACACAAAAAAAATAAAAAAAAAACCCCTAGAGAGCTCTACTTCTTATGACAACTGATTTATTAATGATAGGTGAAGAAGCACATATGCCTATTATTTATAGGATTACAGAGAAATAACCTCAAGAGGACGGTTTCTCTATAAAACGCACGTCTAAATTTTTCTTCCCACCGTGAAAACTTAGAATTCAACGGTTAAGATATAATCTAACTAATAAAAATTAAACACCATAATCCAATGGTAAATACATGCTGCCAATTCAATCACTTAAATTGACAAACAAGACCCAATCTATTAACTTGATAATTACATTGCAATTCAATTTTTAAAAATTGGTGCACAGGACCATATTAAATATAAATATTTACTTGTTTATTGTTTCCAACTTGCTGGTGGGGATGTAAATAAATATCCACACTAGATTATGACTTCGCATTGGGGAGGACATTTTCTAGATTTTGGTCACACGGTAGGTACTGGGGTTATGAACGAACCATCGACAAAATTTTTTAGATAAACAATCTGCGAATTAAACAAAGAATAAGCACGAGAAACACAATATTATGTGATTTAGCAAAAGTGCTTACGTCTACGGATGCTGTGAATTTTCACTATATAAGGCAAAGATATGGAGTACAATAGTTTTAAGGCTATTTTTGCGTCTTTTAGGAAACTCAGAGACTTGTCATATTGAAAAGGAGAACCCTAAATAATATAAAAGAATAGGTTAAAAATGTTATAGTGCAGCGGCGCTCGAGTGTTTGACGAGCGTCTTACTATATAACGCCACATTCTGGAATCCTCAGTGCAGTTTAGCGCTCAAGTGCCCTGTAAGCGCTCCATTCTAAATTGGTGGTGCTCAAGCAACCTACTAGCCCCCTATTAGCGTAAGCTTCTAGAGTGTTGGTGCTCGAGCACCCAACTAGGGCTTTACTAACACCTGCTTTTGGAATTTTGTGCTCCGGTGCTTATTAGGCTCCACACATTTAACAATTTCTACTTTGAAACTAATTTAGCACATGACTCGAACTATTATCTAAAAACAATTACCGTCGTACAATAAATCCTTCCAGCAGCAACAAACTCTGTCTTCAAGCTAGAAAATTAACTAAAGCCGAATTTAACTTTAGTTTTTTAATGGTTATTGTCTTTGTTAACATATAAGTCGGATTCTCACTCCCTTAGATCTTTTTAAAGATAACACCCCACCATTCAAGAGCGAGCAAATGAAATGATACTTCAATTGAATGTATTTCATCCTAAAACTTAATATCGAGTTATTTGCGAGACGAATGGCACTCTGAGTATCACTGAATTAAACATTGTATTCCTTCTTCTTATCCAATTCATTTAAAACATGGCAACATACTTGCTTCAGTAATGGCGACATACTCAGCTTTCGTCGTAAATAGAGCCACTATTTTCTACAACTGACACACCAACTGACTACCATATCACCAAATGTAAATAGATATTCAGTTACATTCTTTCTATGATCTGTTTCACCACCCAAGTCCTCTTCTACATAACCATGTAAATCCATAGAATTTAGTCTGAAACACAATATTGCGTCTACTATAGCTCTTAAATACCTAATAATCCATTTAAATGCCTCCCAACGCTGCTTTTCTAGATTGGTCATATATCTACTAACAACTCTCACTACATGTGATATATTAGGCATAGTACAAATCATAGCATATATTAGGCTTCCGACAGCTGAGGCATATTAAACTCGTTGCATGTACTCTTGCTTAGTTTTAGGTGACTAGTCCATAGCAAGTCGAAAGTGACTAGCCAATGGTGTACTCACAGGTTTTGTATTTAGTATACCAAATCTGTTCAGAATCTTTTTCACTTATTCTCCATGTGATAGCATCAAAGTTCCTACAACTCTATTTATGTTAATCCTCATCACGAGAATCTATTTTTTAGTGTCCAAAATTTTCATTTTAGACTTCTTTGGGAGCCCTTCAGTTCATTTATTTTCTGCATGCTTGACCCGACAATAAGTATATCATCGACAAATAGATGTATAATAATATAACTGTTGTCAAGCCTCTTCAAATAGTAATAGCGATATGCCTAGCATCTAACAAAACCATTCATACTCATAAATCTGTCGAACTTCTTGTACTACTAGCTCAGTACTTATTTCAAATCAGACAAACTCTTCTAGAACCTACATACTAATTCCTCTTTCCCATGTGCTGCAAATTTCTATGATTGCTTCATGTAAATGTTCTCCTCCAAATTACCGTAGAAGAATGTTGTCTTCACATATATTTGCTCAAGGTATAGATCTTCAGGTGCCACACAATTCCCAACACAAGTTTGATTGTCATTAATTTCACAACTTAAGAGAAAATCTCTGTGTAGTCGATACTCTCTTTCTGTCAAAATCATTTCACAACTAGCTTGACTTTGTATTGTTTGTTGTTGTTATATTCTTTCTTGATCAGGTAAACTCACTTGTTATGCAATGTCTTCTTTTGACGATGGGACCGCCCCTGCAACTACCCTAAGATTGTTTTTAATTTTTTTTTTAACATTTTAGTAGATTATAATCTAAAAAATAAATAAATATATAATTTGTAACAAACACCCTAGCTCTTATTGAATCCAGCATCAGAAACCAAATCACTTGTGGACTTGCAACCGTTGTGAAGCTCTCATTCATAAAGCAATTAAATCTCCTCCAAAACAAGTCACCTATATATTTAGAAGACTGATCTAGATTGAAGGTGACATAAAAGGAAAATTTTGCAGCCAAAAGGTTAAATGATAGATAATTCCTACACGGCTTTGGATACAGTTTGGTACAAGTAAACTGGTCTCTACCCTCAACCCTAATGCGAAATACACGTCAAAAAGCTCCTATTTTTAGTGAAAAAGATAGCATTTACGATTTGAGAACCTAAAACGTTGACAATGGACTCACCTATTTCACAGGGATTGAAATTGATGCATGGTGTTCCAACAAAAAAGAGAAAGAAATTGATGGATGTCTGTCAAACTTTTGAGTTGATGATGATCTTGTTTGGGATGGTTCCCTAACCCTAAACTTTATTTTTCAAGTTCTCTTGAGATAGGTTGGAAAAATAAGTTTTTAAATCAAGGTATGCAGATAGTTTTTAAAAATGAAATAAAAAATTAAAATACATTAATAAGAAAACTACTTTATTTATTTTTGTTTTTAGTGAATTTCTTTTAGTAAAAAAATTTTAATTTTTTAATTTCTCATCTAATCATCAAGAGCCATTTTACGGCAAATATTGCTTATTGACTTATTTGTTTATTGTTGTTGATTTTTATTTTTTTATTTTTTATTTTATATTTTGATCAAAAAATTTTACTTTTCTAACTCGTCTCAATGAGAAGAGTTTAAAAAGTATAACGATTTGATTAAATAATAAAAAAATTTATTAAAAACGAAAAATTTACAATAACAATTAAGCCAATAAACTAATAAGCCAAATTCACTCATCCATGACCCATGACAAATAGGCAAATTCTTATTTTAAATCTCAAACTAGGGATCAATTAATTTTCATTTGTTGATCTTTACTTCCGCAAATGTGGCTAGATTTGATTGAATTAGGTTCCACAAATGTGGCTAGATTTGATTGAATTAGTAGTGGAGTTGGATAATATTTAATTTTGTCACCATCACAATCTTAGGCACTGTTTGGGATAAATTTTTCTCTGGTCTTTTGTGGCTTTTTTTTAATATTTTATTATTTTGGTCCAAATTTTTTATTTTTTTTATTTATCATGATAAAAAATCTAAAAAGGATTTTTTTTTCATTTTAAATGAACTTTTTAAAAAAAAATTCTTTGATCAATTTATTTTACTTTATAAATTTCTCGAAACGAGAAAAAATCTAAAAAATATTATATTTGAACAAACGAAAAAAAAAATCTCACTAAAAACAAAAAAAAAAATCATATAAAAAACTTTTAAAAAGTTATTCCAAATAGTACTTAGTTGCTTTTGTTCTTCTTTTTATTTTTACCAAATGATGAAAAAGAGAATAAAAAACAAAAATAATCAAATTCCCATTTTAAATCCCAAACTAGGGATCAATTTTGATGGGTTGATTTTTACTTTTGCAAATGTCAATAGATTTGATTGAATTATTAATCAGGACTGAGGAGTTAGATAAATATTTAATTTTGTCTCTATCTCAATCTCGAAAATGATTCATAGTCTAACTACTCTTTCTTGTGAAAAGGACCTCGTTATTTTCCTTTGAAAATGAGATGAGAAATGGAATAGAAAATAAAATAAAATTAAGCATCATAACTCCCAAAGCACCAAACGTAAAATATTTTGATTACAAACTGTGCATGTTAAAAAATCGTTAGCACAATCAAAGACCAACTTAATTAGTCTTATTCTGATGTTTTCGAGCAAAGATAAGAATCAAACCTTTTCTCGTCGAACTTATTGGTGAAGAATATTTTTTTACCAAACTCCTACAAAATAAGAACACTGTTAGAATTTTTTGACCAAATTTTATTGAAAAATATTCTAACGTTCAAGTTAAATTTCTTAATGAGAAGTTTTTAAACAAGAACCCAGTTTAGAGTTACGGACTTGAAATGCCTCTCTTTATATAGGGGTCAAAACTTGGGTGATTGACTCTTTCAAAAATACTGTGTTATCTCCTAGGCAATCCTAATTGCCATAGGTAGCTTTGTCCTCCATTTCTCGAACTGTCGTCGTGGAATATGAGTCTTCTAGAGCAATCTTCTCGCTTAGGGCTTTTGCCAAATATGACTTACTTACCATGGCTTTCTCTTTCTCGGGTGGTCTGAACCCTTCGCGAGTTAGCTAGTTAGAATGGGCCGAACTGATTGTGAGTGACCCATTAAGTTTTTTCGATACTTCTTTGTTTTTGGGTTGGACCTCAAGCCCATGATTTGACCACCAAACTAATTAAAAAAGTATTATAAAAATAAATAAAAAAAAGCTTTCGACGAATATAGAAAAAGTTTTGCTTTTTATTTTTATTTTCTATGTTATCAGTTCTTAACTTCTTATTCTTTGGATTCCTCTAATAAGAAACAAATAGAAAATTATTTATTTTTATTTTTTCAAAAAATTGATTTAAATAAAAAATATTCTCTAATTATAAAAACAAATTAAATGCAAATAAGCCAAAGCTGGTTTTTCTTTAAAAATAAGAAAATTAGCGAGCTTAACAAAGCTTTAATTTTATTGCAAATATTGGGGTTCACCTTTGTTTTGATGAAAAACAATTTACAGATAGGAAAACAAAAGTTTATATAAAAATTTATTTCTTTGAGTATTATTGTCTTCTAAAATATTGAGAGAATTTGAATACAGCATTTTAAATTTTTGTACTAATATTTTATTTTTTATCAAACGAGCTATGTTAATTTTTTAATTCTTCCGTTAAAAATGCCAAAAGGCCAAATTAACCATATTTTAGCACCAAGAAAATAATAATGATATAGTGATTAAATTATTTATCAAATTAATTTGACACAATTATCAATATTAAATCAATATATACTTATGGGTGTAATTTGGACCAAGCTCGGCTCGGTCCGTGGACCAAACGGGCTCAGTGGGCTCCCGCTAAATTTTCGGGCCAGGTTGGGCCGAGCTTTCTTCCTGGAGGGTCGGCCCAGGTCATAGGAGTAAAAGGCTCAGGGTTGGTCCTTGGGCCCGGGCCTATGGGCGAGTCTCTGGGTGAGCCTGACCGAGTCAGCCTGTTTTTTTGGTGTTTTTTGGGTCATTGGGTGTTTTTTTTTTGTTACTTTAATTTATTATATTATATAAGTTTATATGGCTTTCAGCGAAAGGTCCAAAAAAATAAGTTTTAACGCGTAAGGTCCATCAAATTTTTTTTAATGCACGAGATCCAATTGTACGATTTCTCCCAAAAATACCCTCTAAACAGATAAATTTATCTGTACCTTTCAAAGTATATGTAAAGTACACAGATATATTTATCTGTGCATGTGTAAAGCACATAGATAAATCATGTGTAAAATACACATATAAATTTATCTGTGCATGTATAACGCACACAGATAAATTTGTATGTACTTTCCAAAACATGTATAAGGCACACAGATAAATTTATCTGTACCTTTTAAAACATGTGTACTTATGCAAGGTACACAGATAAATTTATCTGTACATGTGTAAGACACACAGATAAATTTATCTGTTCTAATGTATTTTTGTCTCAAAAGGATCTTGCACGTTAAAACTTTTATGCGGATGAACCTTGCGCGTTAAAATTTTTTATACTGGATGAAAAACAGTAAGCGCTCTATAAATTGAACTATTTACTAATTTTTCGTAAGTTTATTATATTATATAAACTTATAAGTTTTTTTTGTATACAAATTTATTATATAATATAAGTTTATTATTATAAGTTTATTGTATTATATAAACTTATAAAAAAACTTTTGTATTCAAATTTATTATCATAAGTTTATTATATTATATAAACTTATAAAATTATAAGCTTTTTTTGTATTTAAATTTATTATATTATATAAGTTTATTATATAATTGGGGACAAAAAGAAGAGAATCATGATTAAAAAAAATTAAATATTGTTCCCACTTTAAGAATAAAAAAATTTATAAAATTTAACAAAATCAATATTTTGATACAATTTTTAATACAATGTGACAGTGGAAGAAGCAAGATGAGAGTGGGCAGCGGCTGGGCGGGTTAGGCTGACCCAACCCACGGGCTTGCGGGGCACGGTCCAGATCCGACTCATGAAAAGCGCGGGCCGAACTAGGTCAGGCGTCGAGCCAAGCCTAAACAGTGGTAGATTTTGAACGAATTTCGAGTCCTCGTTGAATCTCAAGCTATTTTTACATCCCTATATTTATTTTAAATAAATTATATTTATAATTAATGCTTATAACAATAAATTAATTTGATAAACTAATTTATGAACATTTTATTATTAAAAACAAAAATTAAAAAGAAAACATAATAAATATTCAATCACAATACTTATAAAGGAAATTTTCGCAAGATGTAATTTGTTTATATATTTAACATTATTTGATGATTGTGACTTATTTATATATTTAACAGTATTTGAAAAATTAAATTTTTTATATGAATTATTTGTAAACTAAAAATAAATTACAAATTTATTTATTTTATATATTTAATAATATTTAATAATTATGATTTATTTATATATATTTAATAATATTCGATGAATTATTTTTTATATGAATTCTGTAAAGATTAAGAATGATTAAATGAATAGTTTGAATTCAATGACATCTTCGTGGCCTACGCGCGCAGAGAAGCATCCTCGTTCTCGTTCTTGTTGAAGTTCCCATGGTCGGAACAAGAATCATGTCAGTCGGCGACCACACAGTAAATTTCCGGCAAATACAGTTGCTAATATTGGCTGCAGACGCACCGGTAATGACGTAGCAGCCTAGAAGGCGTCGGAATAATGAAACTCAAGGTGGAACTTGACAATGGAAGAGTGGAGCCATCGGATTAGGGTTCGACTGACGGAGTCGGGGAAGTAAATGATAGGGTCGGATGGGAATCGGGGGGAAGAAAAGATATAGAGTAGTTGAATCGAGGGAGAGGATCGAGAACTAGAGGATTCGCCATTTTCGCTTGAGATCATCTCCCTCGCCGTTCCTTTCTTAACTGTCGAATGATCGAGTCTGTCAGATTCAATTGATCCTGTCAGATTCAATTGCGCAAGAATAGACTACGGAAGTTGAAGATGTAAGTCATTTTTGAGCTTTTTGTGCAAATTATTTTACTTCTTATCGAACCGAACAATCGGAAGTGCGTAAAATGCTTTCCGGGAAAATATTTGAGCCTAAGATCGTGCACAATTGATTACAAACAGGCGATTCTCCGTAATTTTAGTTTTCACTAGTGTTTGATTGTGCATTCTTTGATTTAAATTTTGGCTTTTATGCTAAAACATCCTTTCTTGACTGTCGAATGGTCGAACCTGTCAGCTCCAATTGCGCAAGAATAGACTACGGAAGTTGCAGACGTAAGTCATTTTTGAGGATTTTATGCAGGTTGTTTTACTTCTTATCGAACCGAACAATCGGAAGTGCGGAAAATGCTTTCCAGGAATATATTCGAGCCTAAGATAGTGCACAAATGATTACAAACAGGTGATTCTCCATAATTTTAGTTTTCACTAGTGTTTGATTGTTCATTCTTTGATCTAGATTTTGGCTTTTGTGCTAAAACATTCTTTCTTGACTGTCGAATGGTGGAACATCTCAGCTCCAATTGCGCAAAAATAGACTACGGAAGTTGAAGATGCAAGTCATTTTTGAGCTTTTTGTGCAAATTGTTTTACTTCTTATCGAACCGAACAATCGGAAGTGCGTAAAATGCATTCCAGGAATATATTTGAGCCTAAGATTGCGCACAATTAATTACAAACAGGTGGTTCTCCATAATTTTAGTTTTCACTAGTGTTTGAGCGTGCATTCTTTGATCTAGATTTTGGCTTTTGTGCTAAAACATTCTTTCTTGACTGTAGAATGGTCGAACCTGTCAGATCCAATTGCGCATGAATAGACTACGGAAGTCGAAGACGCAAGTCATTCTTGAGCTTTTTATGCAAATTATTTAACTTCCTATCAAACCGAACAATCGAAAGTGCATAATATGATTTCCAGGAAAATATTTGTGCCTAAAAGCATGTATAAAAGATTATAAACTGGGGATTCTCCATAATTTTGCTTTTTACTAGTTTAATTTTGTGTTATTTGATAATTGATCTACATTTTGGCTTTTGTGCTAAAACATTCTTCTGTTTCTCAACTATAGATGCATGCCCCAATTGGCAATTTGGAAGGTGATTATCTAAATCCATGTTAGAACCGAGTTTTTAAATTAAGTGAAAGAGAAAGAAAACTAAAAGAAAAGAAAGAAAAGCAAGCCAAACACATAAGTGGATTTCCTATAACAGAAGCCAATAAAGGTGTGCATCATTTATGAATTGTTGACTGTATTGATTAGTCCAACAGAAAATAGTTCACCAGGGAATGCAAAAACCTCTGACAGAAGAGATTTCCAAAATTGGTTAGTACTAGATAATTCTGTGAAGCTCGCTTTGAATTTCTATCAAATGGCCTAGTTTTTCCTGGTAGCAGTTGTTATCCCTTTAGCTTCCTGGTAGCAGTTGTTATCCCTTTAGCAATTCAACATTAAAGCCTTTCACACCCTCCAAACTTAAGTTCCATACCTCTCTGCCTATGCCTCTATAAATAAGTTTCTTATCCTCCTAAGAAAGATGGAGATTTGCCAGAAGCAAATAGGGCTTTTCTCTATGGTAAAAATGTGGTTTGGCAGGAAGATTTTCTTTCTTTTCATTTTGGGGTTTGTTCTACTTGATGGCATCCCCCATTGCCAAGCTTGGTTTCAGCGCCATTGTTTCGTTGTGAGTACTCTCAAATTTCAAATTATGAACATCTCTCCTCATAATCTGAAGCCAGAGATTGATGATCATGCACAAGAATTGTATTTCAAATCCTCTGAAACCTGCAAATATTCTATATGTATACTGCTTGTACATGCTTTATAAATGCAGGGATGTATCCTATGATCTTCCGTGGTTATGGGTTAGTTCCTCGTGCCAAATTCTTTCATTGCAGGTGAAAGAAGCATGGTACAAAAGACTCTGTGAAGCGAAGAAGATCTTGACAGTGAATGGACAATTTCCCGGACCAACTCTCTATGCTAAAAAAGGAGATACAATTATTGTTGATGTTTATAACAGGGGAAATTTCAACATCACTCTTCACTGGTATGACATTTTTTAAGTGATTGCAGGGTTGTCACTGAATGGAACAATGACTGTGATTACAGAAATGAGAAATGTTGATCTTATTTTATGGTATCACTTGTGCAGGCATGGGGTGAAACAGCCAAGGTATCCATGGTCTGATGGTCCTGAATATGTCACACAGTGCCCAATTAAACCAGGTGCAAAGTTTAGACAAAAGGTCATATTTTCAACAGAGGAAGGGACTCTTTGGTGGCATGCTCATAGTGATTGGTCCCGAGCCACCGTCCATGGAGCTATCATTGTCTTTCCCAAGTTTGGAACCGGCTACCCTTTCCCCCAACCTGACGCAGAAGTGCCGATAATATTAGGTATGAAAAATCTATTTGTAAGAAGAAAAAAAAAAGAGAGATTATGTTATATGTAATACATACAGAAAATGCATCTAGAATGATGTGGTGCTGTGGTGATTTAGTGATGGCATTTTTGAAAACAAGAGTTAGTTTGATGCATGATTAGTTTTAAAATAAATAACTCCAATTCAACTACATTATTATGTTAAAATTATGAATTATAATTTATTCCATTTGCATAGCATTAATTTAGGGTTTTGTTTTTCACACTCCACTTTTATCCAAACACACTCCAATTCTTGTCTATAATAGGTAAAGTTATAAAAATTTCCTTCACAATATGGAAACTTATATTAATATTTATGCAAAAATCTATTATTTTTAAGGGTATTTTTGTAATCTCACCAAATAAAGACAAAAATTGTATGTGTTAATAAATGTGGAGTGTGAAAATCACTCCTCTAGTTTTTATTAGGAATGACTATCATGTTTGATGGAAAGTAGCTCCATTTTTTTATGTTCATATCATATCTTGATGGAGGTCCATATCTAAATATACATCTCTTTCTTTTGTTTTGTTTACTGTGCATTAGGAGAGTGGTGGAAAAAAGATGTGATGGAGGTTCTCAAAGAGGCTCTTCTAATAGGAGGAGACCCAAACATCTCCGATGCCTTTACTATCAATGGTCAGCCTGGTGACCTCTATCCATGCTCCAAACCTGGTTGGTTTCTTTTACTTTTCTTGGTGACCATGTCTTTTGTTTTTGGGCAAATGAGTCAATACAGTGCCTGCCTGGAGGAATTCTTCCCAAAACCAAAAGATTAATCCCCAACAACCATCCCCATGGTCATGTCTTTGCAGAAACATTCATGCTAAAGGTGCTATATGGCAAGACTTATTTGCTCCGCATAATCAATGCTGCCATGAATGACATTCTTTTATTCTCAGTAGCAAAGCACAAGCTCACTGTCGTCGGAGCAGATGCCAGCTACACCAATCCATTGACAACAGACTATGTCGCGATAGCTCCCGGCCAAACCGTGGATGCCTTGCTCCTTGCTGACCAGCCACCAGATCATTATTACATGGCTGCCAGAGCATACTCCAGCGGCGCTGGTGTCCCTTTTGATAACACCACCACCACTGCCGTGGTGAAGTACTATGGATACTACCCTCCATCTTCACCTCCTTCCTTACCACACCTTCCCTACTACAATGACACCTTTGCATCTGTTAACTTCAGTGGTAGCCTTAGAAGCTTGGCTACCAAAAACCACCCAATCTCGGTTCCCTTAAACGTTACCACTCGATTGATATCAACTGTTTCAGTGAACACATTTCCCTGCCCTGCTAATTCATGTGGGGGTCCTAATGGTTCTAGATTGGCTGCAAGCATGAACAACATAAGCTTCGTGAACCCATCGATCGACATACTTCAAGCCTATTATAATCACATTGATGGGGTATTTGGAGATCGTTTCCCTAACATTCCTCCACTGATATTCAATTTCACATCAGATTTTCCACCCTTGATTTTTGAGACACCGAGAACAGGAACAGAAGTGAAAGTTCTAGATTATGACTCCACGGTAGAGCTAGTTCTGCAAGGCACGAATTTGGTTGCAGGAATAGAGCATCCCATGCATCTCCATGGGTACAGTTTTTATGTTGTTGGATGGGGTTTTGGAAACTTTGACAAAGACAAGGACCCATTAATGTATAACCTGGTCGACCCGCCATTTCGCAACACCGTTTCTGTCCCCAGGAATGGCTGGACGGCCATTAGATTCAAGGCTGACAATCCTGGTAATTGCCTGACCTTGATTAATATAATGTTATGATTGATATTATCATTATCATAATTGATATTGAATTTTTTTTATTGTTGAATTTCCATTTTTTTATTGGAACAGGAGTTTGGTTCATGCACTGCCATTTTGAGCGTCACCTTGCCTGGGGGATGGTAACCGCGTTCATAGTGAAAAATGGCAAGCAGTTCAACGAAACTTTGCTGCCACCACCACCGGATATGCCACCTTGTTGAAGCTATTGGAAAATTCATCAGATTTCGTAACAAGATTTTATTTTAGCCATTTTTATTCCAACAATATTATGTTTATGGAATTAGACATGGACTGGAAAACTCTGTTTTTAATGTGGATAAAACTTGCAGGAGATAAAACTTGCATGAATTAAACTATTTGCTTGCAAAACATACATAACCTTTTATTTTAAGGCATCCTACATTATAGTTACACACACACACACACACATATATATATATATGTATATGTATATGTCCATCACTCACACATGCGTATATATTACTTAAATGTGGTTATCAAAATATGGTCACCATAACATTATTGTATTTTAATAGATAGATAAATATATAGAAAGAGCAGGGCAGGCAGGCATCATAGGTAGGGGGAATGTGGTTTTCATGTCACGTGAGACAGTGGATGGGAATCGGCTTTGTGGAGGATTAAAATTCCCTCCCCCAGACAGAATATAAAATCCCCTCCCCTAGACAGAATATCATGATGGGCACACAATCCCCTTTCCATTCACTGTCAGTGGATGGCACACGAAGGAAGTTTCCTCTCTCTCTCTCTCTCTTCTACATGTACCCCTCTCTCAGCAGAGGAGGGGGCTAAATAATTACATACACAAGTTACATACAATATTAGAGTTAATTTGGGCGTCCGAGGCCCTCTTTTCGGCCACTGGGGATTTATTTTGTAGGAATTCAGTAAACGGAGCACACGAGGACGGTGATCATCTTCTTGATTAGGTATCCTCGTTCAACTCACCAAATAAATAGAATTTACGGATCTTCTCCGGACATTGACGTCGTCTGTAGGAACGAAGGAATTTTACGAGGAAG
Source organism: Heliamphora exappendiculata (assembly GCA_034768845.1). NCBI lineage: Eukaryota > Viridiplantae > Streptophyta > Magnoliopsida > Ericales > Sarraceniaceae > Heliamphora > Heliamphora exappendiculata. The sequence goes on from JAOTRH010080391.1 coordinate 13,810, forward strand.
CTAACAGGCCAACGGCTCGAACCCAGAGACCCATATGTATCCCCACCAGTCAGAAGTTTTCCTTTTCGTACACAAGAGAAGCTAAGCCCACGGTTTTTCCGACAGTCCATCCTGGTGTTTTGAGCACAACTTTAGTGCAACCCACGGTTTCATTAAAAAACAGTGGGCAGGGGGGCTAACGGCTTCTCTTCTCAACAACCAGGTAGAAGACCTGTTTCGAGTTCGGCACTGTTTGGCTTGGCTTTGGCGTAGTTGTTCGGCGCTACATTACCCCAGCTCGGCACACGAGCTCGGTTACCTGGTTCACGGTTACTCAGTTCAAGAGCTCGGCAGTTCGGTGCGAAACTCGGCTCCTGGAACCGCTTGCTCGGCCTCGTCTTTGTTCGGCACTACAGGGGCCGGGTCTCGTCAGCTCGGCATTTTGGGATGGTGGGAGCTCAGCTTTATAACTCGCCATTTCAGCAGGGGCTCAGCACCTCACTGTTATCGTCTCGGTACGTAGTCCACCCTCGGCAACCTTTTCTGGGCAAAGGTATTGGGGCACCTCGGCAGTTCATTGTATCGGCCATGGCTATTTCTCGGCCATGCATCGTGTCACCCTGGAGCTCAGCCTCTCACACAGTCCAGCTTGGAGATTACCAGGTCAGCGTTGACCCAGCCTGTTCGGTGGTCGAGGAGTCGGTTAGTTCGGTATCTTGCAAGCTAACTCGGCTCGGCGGATCATTCCTCGGCAAGTAAGGTTTTCCAACACTTAATCGTGAGCTCAACTGGTTTTGGTCTCTGTCAGTTGTTGGATTTATTTTGGCTACTGTGGAGTTTAGCTACTGTGGAGTTTATTCTCCTTCTAAAGAGTCAACTGGGGCTAGACCCTGACCTTCGTCGTTGCTCTTTCTACCCCATCTCGGCACAAGTGGGTCAAACCCACAATTGGTTTTGATTCTCTCTACAATACATGTACTGCTTATATAGAGGGAGATCGGTCCAGTGAGATTGGTCCAGTACCTCAGCTCTCTTTCCTAGCATCAACTCAGTTCGGCAATTCGGGGAGAAGCTCGGTCCAGTACCTCGGCGCCTATGTAACTGTTTGCTACCATCTCAGAACCTATTGCTCCATCCCAGCACAGGCGAATTACTCTCGGATCTGGTTCAGTTTCTCTCTCTACCTCGGCAGCTCGTAATCTGCTCGGCACTCCTCTTCCACCACTGAAAGACAAAATGCAGAAAGTGACATCTGGGGCTATGTCTCTCTTTATCCTCCCTGTTAGTGTTCTCTTTATTTTTTGAGTACGGGGCAAACAAAGAACAGAGCGAAGAAATCAGTCTCCCCTCTTCGGTATCTCGGCCCTCTTGGCCGTGATGGGGCGAGTTTAGCTTGTTTGGCTCTAGTGACGCTGGCTCGGCCCCTTCTTTCTTCGGCGGCGGTGTTTGCCATCTCGCTCACTCTATGCTCACAACTTGACACCTCGGGATTTGAGGACGACAGCTCGGCAACGGGGCTCGTTGCTTAAGCAAGAAGTTAAGTGCTCGGCAGCTAGTGTCCTCCCAAACCAACCATAGACGTCAGCTCGGCTCGCCATCTGGATGCGTGGTGGTCATCATTTCGGCACTCCATGAAGTAACACGGCATCTCATCTTCCTTGCATCTCGGCCACATTTGGGTTATTCCTAGATCAGGTTGTATTTCTTTCTCTCTCTACCAATATATGCAGCCAGGGTAGGGCATAATCAATTACGGGACTCGTTTATACTTGTGTGGATTAATTTGGATGGATACAGCTTTGGGATTGTTTATGCTAGTAGGAAAACCCTAGCCTAGCCTAGGTGCCGAGCCTATCTCTCGGTCATCAGAAAAAAATCCTGGCCAGCCTAGGTACCGAGCCCAGCTCTCGGTTCTCAACGGAAAACCCTAACCTAGCTTAGGTGCCGAGTCTAGCTCTCGGTCAGCAGCAAAAAGCCCTAGCTTGCCTAGGCAGTAGATTAGAATAATCTTAGGGGCTAGAAGAGCTCCCAGGATTGGAATAGCCCATCAGCCGAAAACCCTAGCCTAACCTAGGTGCCGAGCCTAGCTCTTGGTCATCAGCAAAAAATCCTGGCTAGCCTAGGTGCCGAGCCCAGCTCTCGGTTCTCAGCGAAAAACTCTAGCCTAGTCTAGGTGCCAAGCCTAGCTCTCGGTCAGCAGCAAAAAGCCATAGCTTGCCTAGGTAGGAGATTAGAATAATCTCAGGGGCTAGAAGAGCTCCCAGGGTTCGAATAGCCCATCAGCGAAAAACTCTAGCCTAGCCTAGGTGCCGAGCCTAGCTCTCGGTCAATAGCAAAAAGCCTTGGCTTGCTTAGGCAAGAGATTAGAATAATTTTAGGGGTTGGAAGAGCTCCCAGGGTTGGAATAGCCCATCAGCGGAAAACCCTTGCCTAGCCTAGGTGCCGAGCCTAGCTCTCGGTCATCAGCAAAAAATCCTGACCAGCCTAGGTGCCGAGCCCAACTCTCGGTTCTCAGCGGAAAACCCTAGCCTAGCCTAGGTACTGAGCCTAGCTCTCGGTTAGCAGCAAAAAGCCCTGGCTTGCCTAGGCAGGAGATTAGAATAATCTCAGGGGGTGGAAGAGCTTCCAGGGTTGGAATAGCCCATCAGCGAAAAACCTTAGTCTAGCCTAGGTGCCGAGTCTAGCTCTCGGTCCTCAGCAAAAAATTATAGCCAGCCTAGGTGCTGAGCCTAGCTCTCGGTTCTCAACAGAAAACCCTAGCCTAGCCTATGAGCCGAGTCTAGCTCTTGGTCAGCAGCAAAAAGCCCTAGCTTACCTAAGCAGGAGATTAGAATAATTTCAAGGGCTGGAAGAGCTCCCAGGGTTGGAATAGCCCATCAGTGGAAAACCCTAGCCTAGCCTAGGTGCCGAGCCTAGCTCTCGGTCATCAGCAAAAAATCCTGGCCAGCCTAGATGCCGAGCCCAGCTCCCGGTTCTCAGCGGAAATCCTAGCCTAACCTAGGTATCGAGCCCAGCTCTCAGTTTTCAGTACTAAGCCCTGACTCACCCAGGCATACTTCGAAGTTTTCACTCGACTTGGCAGCTAAAATTCTAGTTCAGCCAGAGTGATGCAGTTGACCAGTCTTCATGGAAAAGTATTGAGGCATATGCAGCTTCCACATCCTCCTAAAGAAGCATGTAAAAGCTGGGGGCCATTGTGAAGGATTAAAATCCCCTCGCCCATTGACCAGTCTTCACGGCAAAGTATCGAGGCATATGCAGCTTCCACATCCTCCTAAAGAAACATGTAAAAGCTGGGGGCCATTGTGGAGGATTAAAATCCCCTCCCCCAAACAGAATATAAAATCCCCTCCCTCAGACAGAATATCATGATGGGCACACAATCTCCATCCCATCCACTGTCAGTGGATGGGACACGAAAGAAGTTTCCTCTCTCTCTCTCTCTCT
>JAOTRH010080402.1:0-49701 GCA_034768845.1 Heliamphora exappendiculata
TTTAAACTTAAAGATAAGCTATTTATACATCTTTATTTTAAAACTTGTTTTACAATTTCCGTTATTTCTTAATATGTTAAACTACAAAACTCAATTTTTTTTAAATAAATTCTTCTGGAACTCATTTATTTAAATCTAATCAAATGCTCTTAAAACTTAAAATTTGATCTAACTTCATAAAAAAAATGTTATTCTTAGTTAAGATTGTGTTGTTGTTTATATTAGAATTTGTTTATAAATTATTTTCTTATTACGTTTTTTAATTTTATCTTTATAAAACAATCAAACAAGTATTAAAACTTTCTAAAACAAACAATCACACAGAGGCTTAGATTTGCCCAATCATGCAACAGACGACGCGCAGGTGTGGTTTGAGTGGCTTGGGTTCGGGTTTCTCCGTTAAATTTCGACGCTTCCGTTCAACCAATCCAAACCACGGTTTCAATCACCGTCTGCGGCTATGCGTAGGTGGAGGTGAGATAATCTAACAAAACTTACAGCGGTCGATATGGAGGTCCGAGGTGAGGGCTATGGTAATCCAAAGTTGGGCCAAAACAAAATTCTCAAAACTGATGATTTTTCGATTCGGGTTTACCAGAGCAGTTTACTGGTGATCAGAGTCGTTCACTAGCGTTGTTAGGGCCTCAAAATTATGGTTTAGAGGGTGTCGGATGGGGGTGGCAGTGGCAGTGGCGGTGCGAGATGGTTGTGGGAGTTTTAACGTGATGGTGGATCGGTGGTGGTTTTGGGTCACTAGGGGTGGGGTTTGGTGCCCTCGGTGATGGTGGTGGTTGATTCTGGTGGTGGTGGGTGGTTCGGGTGGTGGTGATGTCCACCACCGAGAGAGAGGGAGAGACGAGAGACCAAACCAAGGGAGAGAGAGGACCGAAGGATGGCGGCGTGGGACTGTGACGACGTTGGTGAGATCGCCGGCAACGACGGTGGCGTGGACGAAAGATGGTTAAGGTGGCCGGTGGTGTGGGCGGAAGGTCAGGCTGTGCGATGCCGCTCTCCCTCTGTTTTTTTTTTCTTTTCGTTTCTTACCCTAATTCTCTCACTGGAGCAAGCAGAAGTAACAATCCCATCTCATGTATCTATACACAGACTCGTTTGATAAATCGGACTGGATTGGATTGATTAGTAATGAGGTGGAATTGGTAATGAAGTGGGATTAATTTTTTTGTGTTTGAATTGAGTAGAATTAAATAACGGACTAAATAATGATTTACCATTGCATTAAGTTAATTTATTTTTAAATTAACTTAAATAAATTAATAAATTAAATTTTATCTAATTGTTAAATTTTATGCTATTTATTTTAATATTTTTAATTATTTTTTAAAAATTTTTAATTTACTCCCTAATCCAATTCACTTCTAATCCCACACCTCCTCCTTCACTAATTATTCCTCATTTGGCGAACTAATAATCCGTTCGAACTATTAGTCCAAATGCTTAACAAACGCGATATTATACTACACTCCGAATTAATAATTCGGCCGGACTATTAGTCCGGCAAAACAAACTAGCCCTAAGAGTTAAGGCTCAGCATAAATGGTTCTTAAAACCCACCGATAGTAAAATTTAACCCACCGGTTATAAAAATTTAATACTCTTAATTATCAAATAAATTTTATAACTATACATATATATATATATTCATGTGATTATTTGTATACATATATTTTATGATTATTATCTTTAAAAGCGTATTTATTTATTTATTTTTATTATTATTATTATTATTTTTCGAGATACTGTGTGATATTTATTAACATTCATTCTTTTCTTATATCTTTATTCCTTAATTTGTATAATTTTAATTTTTATAAAAAAGTTTGATTTTCATATTTAATTAAAGCTTATAACATGCAAAGAAAATATTTCTCCTTTAAAATTTACACACATGAAAACACACATTAACTGTTTTTTTTCCTTGTTCATGAATTTATCCTTAATTGATTACAATTAAATATCATTATTCTCGCATTTAATGTATGTAACAGTCGTAACTGAAATATCATTAGTGTAATTATTATAATAATTATTTTTATAACGTTTGTATTGGATCATCCATAATTACCTACTAATTGCGGTTCATTTAATTCTATAACGGATTCTTATTTAAACCTCTAATTATAAAAGTATTCTATTTAATTATATATATTTTATCATCATCATTATTATTGTTTTCTTGTCGAGTATCACATCTCCCCACCTTTAGGAAGTTTGGTCCTCCAAACTTCACTCAAGTTAGGTTAAAAAGCGTCGTACCTCATCCGAAAAATTTCAGGTGCTTGTCTTTCATGCCGATTTTTTTTTTCATGTCACTTCCTCTCTAGAATATTTCTTTCATCATACTTTGACGAGTGGTATTACTTTATCGCGGAGTCGTCTCTCTTTCCGATTCATGATGCGTACGTAAGATCGATTCTGACCCAACTGCGCAAGTGATCGTGTCAAGACGACGTATCTTCACAATGAAACGGTATCTACTAATTTGCGTTGAATTGGGTCAACCTCTATGCATACGCATAAGGAGTAATTAGAGAGAGGTTATAGGTACTTCTTCTACGTTTCGATCTACGTTTCGTTTTTCTATTCTCATTTGAACGTACTAGGATTTTTTAAGAATACTATGTAAGTGGTTCGATTTTAAAGGGTTTATTCTAGTCGGTTGCTATGAGAACATTATTTAAGGGCAAATACTTATCTATAATATCATATAATTAAGAGCACATAGAAAATGCAAAACTTGGCAAACGAACGCATAAATTCCTATGTAGTAGAGAAAACCTTGTACGTGATTGAATTCAAAGGATTTGACTTACTTAGTTTCCACAGCGGGGATACTGATGTTATGATAAAATAGTACCCTCCAAATGCACTTCCGAGGATTTAGTTTTGGTGAAAGAAAAACCCAAAAGAGTATAGCCAAGGTCCCCAAGAGCCAATGTTTAAAACAAAACAATAAAATTTTCAAAACTTGTCCAGACCGCTCAAGCGGTCGTTGCCTGTACAATGTTTTTGCTCAACATGAAAAAAAAACTGAGAGTTTATTTTGACCGCTCGTGCGGTCCATCAAGCGGTTTGGCTCTAGATCACTTTTTAAAATCTAACTTTTGAAACCCAACACTTAAAATATTTCAAACATTTTGAAAACCTCAAAAGCATCACCAAACAATCTAAAACATGTAAAAACATGATTCAAAACCCTCCTCGGGATATAAATGTTGATATTAAATATAAAACCAACTGAAAACGATTTGTTACAACGACGAAGACAACCAGCTGAAAATCGTTTCATACAACCATAAAACTACAATAATGAACTCAAGATCCCTCTCATCCCCATACAAACTTACATGCATCTGTGTTTTAGCCTCACAAGTTACAAAACATATGTTTTCAAGTCTAAAACATAAAACATAATTACATGATCCAACAATAAAACGGATAATAAACTATCGAATTACAAAATAAAGAGTTTTGTCCTCCGCCACCTCCAGGGCTCTACAAGGTTGTGCTACATGATCTTTTTTCCCTAAAATGTTTTAAATCCCACAATGTGAGCCAAAACTTAATAGGAATAGACTAGCATGAAATAAAAGCCTAACAAGAAATCACGAATTATATGAACAGCTCGACTACATGGGTTTCAAAACTGTTTTTCATTCTCAAAACTACAAATTTTCATATAATCTCATAACGTCCAACATCTTAATAAACATAAACAATACGTTATTTTCCAACAAGGCTTCCACAACGCACAATGATTCCAATGTCTGGAGCATCCAATGACCCGCTAGGTAATGATAAGTTATATACAGAGTTACAACAACAAGCGCCTCCCAATAGGACAACCACTTCAGTTATGGGGATTAACCCAAAAGAACGAAGCACCTACTTGCGCAAAATTTTTAAACTTTCATCGTTGAGCAATGGAGGGCCACGTACAAACACATTATTATAGCACATCTATAGAATCATTGAAAAGGCACATAACCTAACTACAAAAACGTTTGTAAGTACACACAACCATGTACAAACATCCAATGGCATTCAGCCACGTCGTCCATAAAACCATAAAGATCAATCAAAATTTTTAAAATGGTTCCACCATTCTAACCGAATCGTTTAAAAATCATAGCTCAATCCCAATGGTTAGCTCTAAACCTCCAGAACTATATTTTCGTAATATATACATAAATTCTTTCGGTTGTCAAAACTTATTTTTTTCGAAAACTATGGGCACATACGTCCACCAACTTTGTAATAAATCATAAAAATACATAACATGCTTTTTACCCAACCAAACAAGATTTAAACATAAAGTCAAACATTTATAGCATTTTAAAATAGTAAAACGTGTATAAATCACATGTAGCACCCTTTTAAAGTAAGATAGTTTATAATCCTACCTTAGGGAGTTAAAAACTTAAAGTTTTAAATATTAACAAAAAATCAAAGTTGTCAAAACAAGATTTCGTTTAGTTTATAATCCTACGTGAAGCCCTTGGCGAGGATAAGATCAATCAACTCTCGTAACGCCAAGATCCAACCCTGTAGCAAGCAAAAACTTACAAAGAAAGTAGAGGTTTTGGTCTTTCCCTCAAGAGAAGAAAATGAAAGCTTGTAGGAGAAGCTTTGTTCAAAAACCAAGGCCACAACCGGGCACTTATATAACCCACACAGACGGACCGCTTGATTGGTATCAGCGGTCTTGCCCAGAAAGCTTCCAACTTTCTGCTGCAACGCCTAAGCAGAACTGAGATTGAAACCCACATGCATATCTAAGCTATCACAAGCATAAAACATATAGAAACATTGCTTTCCATAACGGCCAAAACAATATACAACACATCGTATATAAACATTACAAAATTAAAAGGAACTAGGTCTCACAACTCTTTCCTCTTTAAAAAATTTTGCCCCCAAAATTTAACACTAGAACTCAAGCCACCTACCTCATTGTCAACTACCAACAATCTCCTATACAAAACTCTGTAATGCTGTACAACGGTAATGATGCTAATGTAGCTCATCCCCAAGAGTGACGTCCCACTACACAATTATGTTTTCGAAGAATAAACATCCATACCGATTGCTTCCATAAAAAAAGTCTCATTGACGCTACAATCATCCACATATCATCGGACCAAGATTCAACTCACACCACCGAGGCATCGAATCACAACCCCCATCGAACACGACCAACTTAAGCGATTCAACGCATAGCACGAAGCTAATCCACAATCGAAACTGGTCCCAAACACTCTCCACTTCTGATCGCAAGGACTACTACGCTCGTTTGTACTGCCGCAAACTAGCACAACCGTATATCAAAATGCACACCAAGGACTGCTCACGTCAGCCCAAACACACGTCGTCAAACTCTGACATTGCTCACAAGGAGTCACACGTATCACATACAAAATCTTGATCAAGCCTCCACAATTAACTGATGACCATAAAATTCGAAGCCACGCCACCATTCTATGCATGTCAGAAATGAAATCACTGAAGCTGACGAGATGTAAGCCAAATCTTGCCATCTTTGAATCCATAACCTATGGATGTAAGCCAAATCTTGCCAAATCAACGTACACCAAATCGTACTTGAGCACAGCTGAAATCTGCTACAGACTTCAACTCTTGAGAATCCACCTAGGAGGCACCATGAACAATGATGAAGGTAAGAAAAGATGAGCGTTGATGGTTTCCAAAGAATCTTTATTGATCTCTGATTATCATAAGTATCATCAGGCAATAAAAATCTCTTTTAAAAACCATTGGAATGGTTTTTCTTCAATTATGCAGTCCATGGAGAAACCCTAGCAGAAATTTAAAGATGTCTCGCCAAACTGACCGATTGATCGGTGATCAATCCCAGTCAATACGTGTATCAAGCGGTCTTCATCTGTTTGCAGTATCTTTTCAGACCAATCGATCAGTCTTTACACCGATCAATTGGTTATCAATTCGGTGTCAATCTGTGATCAATCTATATGAAGTTGTCCATCAATCCGTCTGATAATATAGGTATTCAAACTTTATACCACTTCATAACTTACATCCATAGAAGATGAATACAAGTAAAACAAAGATAAAGATCACTGAACAATTGCTCCGTTTTGGTAATGTTTATGTTTTATGTTTTTTATTTTTATTTTAAATTTTTAATAAACTATAAACAAAAACATGTTTAGTAATTATTTTTGTTTTCAAAAAACTATAAACAATTTTCAAAATTTATAAAAAAAATTATAAATAGAAAAAATGTGTTTTTACTTATTTTGTAAACAACTTTTGATTATATCTTTTTCTTCCACTACCTTCGACTACTATATTTGGCTACCAACTCTGACTACCACATTCGGCCATCCCTTCTGGCCACCACCTCCAACCACCACCTCCTGCAATCATTTATAATCACCACATGCGACCTTTAACCACCACCTCTAACCATCGCTACCTCTTGCAATCATCCTTGATTAACACCTCCGGTCTCTATCTCCGACTATTATCTCTAACCACCACCATCTGACTACCACGTCCGACCACACCCTCCGACAACCACATACGGCCACTGCCTCCAACCTCTACTTTCGACCACCATCGCTACCTCTTGTTATCATCAGCGAATAACGCCTCTGACTACCACTTCCTGTCACCACCTCCAACCACTACATTTATCTGCAACCTCCAACCACCACCTTCAAAATATTTATGTACCAAACATATTTTTATTTTTATTTTTTTATAAAAATAAACAAAAATATATTTTTTTGTTTATTGTAAACAAAAAATAAAAGGTGTAAACGTTACCAAACGGAGCCTAATTAGTGTTTTAAAAATGGATTGTCAATATAACATATATGATTTAAATCTTAACATTTATACTTCTTATCATGAAAAATAATAAAACTCTAGTTTTTTAGTCTTTAATTTTTATTTCTTACTTCTATTTATTTATTTAATTCACCATTTTCATATTCAATGAAATCGTGAAATAAGGTGAAGAACTGCACGCAATCGCCTAGATTTTGATTAATTGATCTGAAGGCATTTTTTTCTGTCAATCTCAACAAAAAAGAGTTATTTCTTGCTAACAATTTTTTGGCACACTCACTAGGATATATTGTTAAGTTGAAATGAAAAACGGTGCAAACATAATGGTAAAAAAATGTGTACATGGTTGTTGATCAACCTTGGGAAAGTAGAATCTTAATATTGGCCAAAAGTATGGCTATAGTTACGTATACAAGAAAGTCAAGTGATGATTCTCTGGCCACCAAGCAAAAGTTTACTTTAGTGCTCGTAAGAGTAATTGAAAAAATAATAATTTGTAAATTATTTTGTATGTAGAACAATAGGAATAATGCCACCCATTCAAGTATTCCATGTTTAAGTAATTACAAGTAATAATAAAAAATAAATCAATCACACAAATAAGACATTTGTAATTTTTTACAAAAAAAATCCTAATTCGAATAAAAATTACGGGAGTAAACTAAGTCCAAATAAATCAAATATTATATCATTGAACAGTTACAACAAACTTACAAACTCCAATCGGATTCTCAATTTAAGCGTCTTAAATTTCGCTTATCAAATCCGCGTGTACTATTTTTCGTACTTGATTACCCCACAACAAATTTTTTATGTTTCTTCAAAGTATTAAATTTTCAATGCTTTACCCCGGCATAATCTATTGCTGGTAACTTTAGGAATCCAACAAAGGTAAATAAAAATGAATTTGTTGTTATTGAGCCCCAAACATTTGAAAGAATTGATATTTAATTTATGTTTTCTCTTTGCAATATATCTCTGTGTAATATTTCTAAACTCAATATAACCTTCTATTTATAAAAAGAGAAACCAAGAAAACATTTTTGATTAAAAAGGAACTCCTTGAAAAAATTTATCTTAACACTATTTTTCAATTTTAAAAATAATAACTCTTAAAAGATAATCACTGCTCAAGCTAAGCGGTAAACTAAGGTTATCATACCTCCATCAATGCACACACTACAAGCATTGAAATCCCACTAGCATAATGCTTCCAGGTTATCACGTTGTACAAACTTCTTCCACTTTTGCTTGCACGGATCCCAAGTGTAACAGGAGGCTTATTTTATTATATAACAAATTGATCACTAGTCAACAAGCACTTGTACCATGTGTTCACTTGGGCACCAGTCACTTGTACCAAATAAAATTTTAATTCTAATACAATTTAAATTGTAAATTGTTGAAAAAATATTAATAGATAGCAAACTATTTTCGTAAAATAATATGTGGATTAAGCAAAAAGCAAAAAATGAAGACAGTGACAGAAATTAAAAAATTAAAACAGTAACAAAAACTAAAAAAGGCAGAACAATATGCGAAGAAAACCTAAAAATCAAAATCTGTAAATACAAAAATTAAAAAATTTGAAACAGTAAACGATTGACTGATGCTCGTGTTTGACACGATCTCCATAAGACGAAATTGCCCTTGTTACGGTGTTTCGAGTTAACGGCAAATGCCTCCTAAGATACAACGATCGGCGAGCAACAGAAATAGCACAGCAATCTGTCACTCCAGCGAACCGAAACTGAGTTCGAACTCTCTCTTTGAACTCGAGAATGCAGAATATGAAGAACAGTAGAAGCACGGGAGAGGAGGGAAGGATTTTTGTATTTTTCAGTAGAAGAAATCGGGCAGCGAACAGTCTTTAAATAGGCTCCAATTGTGACTGTTCGGCTTAACCGAACAGGCATGGAACCGATTCTGCCTGGCGATTGGACCGCTAAACAAGCGCGAACCCGTTCCAGACCCACTTAACGATTCGGACTCCAACGGCTCCAAACCGAACCCTCTAACGGTTCAGTAACAGTAACGAAATAACAGAAACTCAATTTAAATAATTAATATTTAAATTTAAAATTTTAAATAAATAAATTTTCAGCAAAAAGATAAGGGTTGACCCGACCTAACTCGGCCCGCATCCCACAAACCCAAGCCTGACCGGTTGGCTGAACGGGCAGCAGCGCACGCGTATGCGGTTTAGCTCGAATCCACCTTTTGGTAGGTCTTGCTCCGTTCACAAAACTAGGTATTCCCAAGTGGCACATCCCTTCGGCGCAACTTGACTTATAAAAGATATGCACCTATGTTTCTCCTAACCAATATGGGATTGAAACCCATTTCATATTAAATTGGACACTCACCATTTTTTCTCCCAACCAATGTGGGATAAGACTTAGTTACCATTATTTTGTCAATTTTTATGGCATACTTTTGGAATCAATTTTTCATTCACATGTTAACGGTTTTGAACGCCACAAAATTTATAATTAAACTACTCGTAGAGAGGAAAATATTAGAATTTAGAATTATCAAAAAAGATTAATTCAATCTAAAAGTTATTTAGTTTCAAAGTTAGCTAAAACCATGTTCAAAATTATTTAAAACCCACTTATTTTTCAACATAAATTTCTAGTGCAACTCAAAATATCAAATACAATAAAATTAATTTTTTTCTAAGGAATAGTTAAACATAATTAAAATTCTAAAAACCTAACAGTGACTTTAAGTCAAAAGATAATAAGTTAAAAAACTTAACTTTAAACCAAAAGAGTTTTAAGTCAGAAAAAAGTTATTATAACTTTTTAAAATTTATTTTGTATGTAATTTTATATTCGATATAAATCTTGTTTGATAGATTTTGATGAATAAATTTTTAAAATATAATTTTTATAAAAAACTAAATGTGTATAATAAAATTTATGATATTTTTAAAACATATATAAAACTATTTTTATGTAAAAAAGCAAAAAGATTAAAAGGATTTGGGGTTTCGAAGCTTTTTAAATTTTTTAGTAGATGAAAAACATAACTTTAAATTTTTTGTTGCCAAACGTGGCTTAAAAATAAGAAAAGAAAAAATAAAAGCATATGAAGGAAATTCATATTGCTTTGCCAACAATTTTATTCGGCCCTGTCAATGTGTTAATTCTAGGCCGAAATGAAGGTCCACCATTCTTGATTTACAACAACCCAATTAATGAGGACCTGGAGGGCAGGATCAGAATGCTTTCGTTTGGTTTTCAATTAATGTCTTTTGATTTAAAGTTTAAAAAGTCTTTTTTTTTTATTTGGCAACTTATTGGTTGATTTTCAATCCCTGTCTTTTTTTATTAACCTAAAATATTTGCATATATTTTTACAAATATAATAACTTTTATTATATATATATATCTACTTTTTATTAAAAATGTATTTTAAAAAACCTATTTATTGTGATCTATCAAATAAAATTCATATTAAATATAAAAATTATATAAAAATAAAAATAAAAACTATAATTTTTTTTGACTTAAAGCTTTTTAACTAATTGTCTTACTGTCTATTAACTTAGAATCACTTTAATCCAAATAAATGGTTAGCTTTTAAGACAATTTTAAAATTAACTAAATCACTTTTTTAATGTATTTAGCTTAAAATAATTTAAAGCAAAAATAAATAGCTTAAAACCAAATTAATAAACCAAGGCTACTAATGTTTACATGAAAACTTTTTTAAAAAATCAAATAATATTACTTAAAAATTTGCCTATTTACCAAAAAAAATATTTATTTTTTTAAAGTTCATTGGGTATCATTCCTTCTAGAATCATATTCTCTAGTAAGACAATAACTATGAATTTATGCTTGACTTCTTACAATACCATTAAAGGTCGTTTATAGATAATCTTTCTACACGTGGTTCTATTAGGAATTTGAGTCCTATAACAAACTAATTTTTTAAAACAAAAATAAATAGTATTGTTTAAAAATTAATTTTTTACAAAAAAAAAATTAATTTTTTAAAAAAGCCAAACAAAGACTGAGCCTTAATTTTTTAAAGAAAAATACTAACCACCGCCGAATGAGTGATGGTTAAAAAGTATATAATATATAGATATATATGTAAAGTGTATTGATATTTATAAATGTGATAATTTTACAATAAAATATATATTAATATTAAAAAATTTTATCTTTATTAGACTATTAATCATTGCCCAGTTGACGGTAGTTAGCATTTTTTTTTTTTTAACTTTATGCAAAATGGCTTAAATGTAATTAGGAAAAATCAAACGAGACCTAAAACATCTACCCACCTAGGTTTTAGAGATTTAGATTAGGGTACAAAATAATGAGCTACAGCCTAGAGTCCGCGCACGAAACATCCCCATTAAAAAAGTGGTCTGTGGTCCTCAACGTATCGGAACCTCACGTGGTCAATTCATTTTACCAAAATGTCCACCCCAAAATCACTTAGTTGTCAATTACAAAATAAAGTGGTGTTTGGCGTTGCTTCTAGAGCTAGTTTTTAGGCTTTTATTATTTATTTTATTTATAAATTATAATTTTTTTTAAATACTTATATCTTTTATTATAAATTGTAATTTTTTTTATTTTAATTATAAATTAACATATTTATTAATCACTCATAACTACAATTTATCAGTTATTATAATTTCAGTAACGCCAAACATCCACATTAACATTAAATGATGATAAAAGTGAGTGCAACTACTATGCAATTGAGGCATCTTTGTTTGAAATACTATGTTTATAGAAAAAATTGTGTATTCAAAATTTTAATATTTGGGGCACATTTTATTGAAAAATTATTTTATAAAATAATTAGTGTATTTAAATTATTAGTGCTTAAAGTATTATAGATTAAGATATAAATATGATACTTTTTGTACCAAAATATATTTAGTTGAGAATGTGAATAATTTAAGAATAAATATTACATTGTTTAGTTTGACATAATTTTAATAAAATTAACTTTTTTTATATATAAAAATACTCAAAATAGTTTAGGGACGAACCAACTTATACTCCCATAAAATTGGGATAATCCTCACAATGGGGTGTGAAGTTAGTTAAGAGTTTTCTTAATCCCCTTTGAGTGATGGCCAAAAATAAGTACATATGGGACTATTTTTGAATAGTCGTATTCTCTTTATAATCCTGCGTCTAAACATAGTTTTAGAGTAATATGAAATTATTAGTTTTGCATTTTTTATATGGAAAAGTATTTGATTAATAATAGGATAATTTATGGCTAACTACTTTATTTAATTTGAGATCATTTTTGTAGAGTTTTAATAAAATTATAAAGAAATTCAAGAATAATAGTCCCAAAACTATTAAACTCATATGCTTAGTGGTATAAAAATGGTACTAAAATACGAGATTATAGTAGTTAGGGGGACGATTTGATAGTCTAATCCCATCTTAATTTGGAAAATTAAACAAGTGACTATATGTAATTATTCCTATCTAAGTTCAATTCCACCTCCCTTAATCCTCAAACAATTAAGACCTAAAACTTTAGTCATTTTGATGAAAAGCTAATTTTTAAGTTAATTTTTTAATTAAAAATATAAAAATGTTAAGTCAATCATTGTTTCGTAAAAAAAAAAAATTAGTTCATTTTTCACACATTTTAATAAAAATCACATAAAATAGAAAGTTGAAAATAATCTTCTTATATATTATCAATTATTTCATTAATTAAGAGTACTATTCGTGTTTTTTATATAAAAATTGAAGTGCAAAAACTTTAGTTAGCAAACGATATATCTTGTTAGCTAAAAAAGTAAGTTATTAAATGATTTATTTTTATTATTAATTTATTTATTAAAAAATTAAAAATTAAAATTAAAAAAGTTCAAAAACCTATTTGGTCAATTAGGACCTTAATCAGTTTCAGGCTGAGTTTTGGTTAAATTTGTAATGATCATTAAAATTTTAACATTGTATAATTACCATTTAATTACTCATAATTAATGAATTTTTATGACTGATTAAAATTATAAAAAAAAGTCAAAATTTCAAAGAAAAATGGGTCCACCTTAAATTATTGGATGATTTGGTCTAAGGTCCTTTTTCACTATTTTTTTAAGAATAAGGATCAAACTCTGAATTACTATTCCAATAAGTCTTATTTTCATATATTGTACCTAAAATATCCCTTAAATGAGTATGAATATTTCTTATTGTGGTCGCAATACAAATTGGTAACGTATATTTTTCATAGCAAACGAATTTAAAATATGTAATTATGGTAATTCATATGTATTAAATATTTTAATTGCATATATAATTATAGTAAATAAATATATGTGGATATATATATATATATATATGCTGTGTATATATTTTATTTTGGTAATAGAATATACATATTGATTTATCTAGATTTTTTGGTGAACAGTTACATTCGTCAATATGGTATCTAAATATTTTTATTTCTTGTAGCATAGTTATTAATTCACATAACATCAAATCCCATTATCAAATATAACAACGTTATCATTTTCTCTAATAAAATTATCATATCCTCATTTGTTCATTTCTGTAATAAAATTCTCATGACGAAAATTATCATATTCTCATTTTTTATAAAAAAATTCTCACTTCGCGTAACACAATCATCATAGCATATTAATATATTCGCATTTTATGTAGCACAATTATCTTATTATACTAATATATTCTCATTTTCGTGTAGCATAATAACATCAAATCTCATTTTATCAACCAAATATCATCATTGTCAGACAGGAAATTTTTAATTCAATAATCTATTCTCATTTTATAGTTCTCCTGTACATTGTTCTCATTTTATCATCCAAATGTTTTGTCCGTAAATGCAGTATTCTCATTTTCTATAACAACGTTATCATTTTCTGTAACAAATTTTTTCTTTCATATATAAATATAAAGTATGAGCACAAAAAATAGAACACCGTCTATGCCGCAAACTCACATTTTGGATATAGGAAAATAGCCAGAGAATTGCCGCTTTGATTGATGAGGCCAGCCTGAGTTTACCCGATTTAAGGAATTGGGGGAATCGAAGCGCCTAGTCTTTGTCATTACTTGAGCGATTTCAGCAAAGTTCTACCAAATACATCCATTTATATAGTCCGCACGCGCTAGCTCATTTCTAAGGTCGATTATATGATTGATTGTTGTTTGCGTGGAATCATTAACATGAAAGACATATTCCTTCTGATGGTTACACTTTTAACTTTTCACGAAACAAAAAATTATTCATTATCATGCAACAAGTCCACACCAGTCATCTATGAAAAACCAAAAAAAATATATGAACTACAAAATGATTAATTTATACAATACACTGATCTTCAAATAAGCAAAAATTGCTATTTTCTGAAGTGGTTTCACTCTAAAGCTTTAAAACAAATAATAAATCTCGAAATCTGTGTAATGAAAATGATTTCGACTGAGCCTGTAATATAATATGATTCTATTTCTTTAGGAGCCTCTATTACCATAAATTGAATATTCAAACACAATCAGCGGCTGAAATGCAAATTGGATAACCTTCCATATAAAAATTATGATTTCGGGTTGTATTACCATAACATATTGAAGTAAAAACAGAATCATAAGAAATTCACCCATTTGAATTAAAAAAAAGTGGAAAAACTTCCATAAATAATCTTTACTAGGGGATGTAACGTTCCCATAAAATGTGTCCAGTAATAAATATTATTAATTTTTTCATGAAAAATATTTTGAGGGTATAAAAGTCCCAAAAAGTATTAAAATGACATCATGAGATAACAGTTTATTACATATGATTTATCCTAAAATAAATGGCCAAAATAGAACCCTAGTCTAATTAATCCTAAATTATTGGGCTTGACCAATTTTAAGATATGGGTTTTATTTAGTCCACCAAAAAAAAAGAGAGGGGTAGGGTCGATCCATTAATTTGACATAAAGACAGAGGCCTACAATGTCATATGTCAAATTCAAATTCAAAATATGTGGAAAAAAATTTAAATTCAAATTTAATTTTATCTCCATAAAAAGAATATTCATTTCTATCCATTCAGAAAATTAAATAAATTTAAAAAATCAAAATTAGGGGAATTTCAAATTTAACATCCCTCCCTTCAGCCTATAAATAGAGACTCTCATTTATTAGACATGCTCCTTTGGTCAACAGAATTCTTAAGAATTCTTCAAAGTTCTCTCTACTCGAAATCGTGTCCAAGCCATCTTCAGAGTTCTTGTAAAAGATCATTAAGCCCGGCAATTATACATCGATTCGTTTACGAGTTCTCAAATCAAGCACGCTGCACGGATTAAATTTCATAGAGATCGTGCTATTTAATCTCTTCATTTTGAGGAGATAAATTCAAATTTGTTCGAGATCAAGTGATTCAAAGTGCTCAACAGATTCTCTTCGCCATCTTTTCTATTTTAAGATTTGAAGAAAGTTCGACCAACGGTTCAATTCTACGATAAGCCATTTTTAGCCATCGAATTACAACTAGTTCGAAGATCGAATCAGAAGTTGACCGTTATTTTAAGTGTAAATCACATAAGATTATACCACTTTATTCTTAAATCAATAAATATTATTTTCTGCATTCTTTTTCTGTGTTTTTTATTGCAGACTCTAAATTTATGTGTAACACTCTTTGTTTAATTTTATGTCTAAAGTAAAATATTATACTTATATTTTATAGATTGTCTTGATAAAATTCATGAGAATATTTTTTAGTAAAATATTTATATTATAAAACCAAAATTAATTTACATAAGAATAATGAGCAAAATTTTTTTTATGTTAGCGAGAAAAGTGGTAGTAGCAATGAAAAGTAGTAGTAGCGACGATATGAGTGGTGGTGGCGACATTGGTGGTAGTTGTGGTGACTGTGATAGTGGTGGTAGTTGCAGTGGTGGTGGCACTGGTGGCGGTAGTAGTGGCATTTGAGGTAGTGGGAGGTGGTAACAGCAACAACAATAGTGATGGAGTGGTGGTGGTAGTGGAAATGGTGGTGTTGGGTGGTGGTTATGGGGGGTGGTGGTTGATGGTGCTTACGACAGAGAGATGGAAATGATGATGGTGGCAGCAACAAAGTTGTGGCCACAATAGTGAGGGTGGGGGTGGTAGGAACAATGGTGGCGATAGAGATGGCGGCAACAATGGTCGTGATGATTATTGTGTTTATTACGGATTTTGACATCGGTCTTATTCGTTTTTAGTTTAGCAAATCTGTGATATGTTTATTCAATTTATTTATTTTATTCATTGATATTTTGACACTTGTCTTATTTGAGTTTTGATTTTAATATTGCAGGGCCACGCAAAAAGAGCAAAAAACATCAAAAAATAGCCCGTGAGGTCAGACCGCCCAACAGACTGCTCGAGCAGTCCATCGAGCGATCCATTGCACCTCTCGGTATCTTAGACTCTGCAACAAAATTACTGCAGTACAGACTTCACCGCTCGAGTGGTGAATAAACTGCTCAACCGGTCCTTAGCGACACAGTCTTTAAGCGCAGCAACAACGAGGGTTTTGGAAGACTCTCTATAAATAAGAAGCTAAGGTTTTTTTGTTAGATGACTCTCTTTATTATTTTATAAAGACCTAGCCGCCAGAGAGCCTCATATATTATTCTAGATACTCGCAACAAGTTAGTCTATAACTTAATGTTTCTTTAGCTTCCGCTCATTCAACCCAATCATCAAGTCAAGAAAAACTTCAACAATCAGTTTGGATTCGTGGAGTCACTTGAGATGATTCTCAAATGTTGAAGTCTGGTGGAGGAGTGCGTCAGCATTGAAGTCCGATAGTGGGTTCCAGCGACGGTCAAGCACACAAGAGTTGGTGTATGTGGATTCGACAAGAGTAGACTTTCAAACATTTGGTTGTGGATAACGTCGGTTTGTAAGATTCTCTTGTAACCAACGATATTATAGTATTTGATTTTCCAAATCCGGAATGGTCTCGTGATTTTTACCCGGTGTGAGTTTTTCACGTAAAAATTGTCGTCTTGTGTGTGATTGTGATTGTTTGATTTTTTGCTTGTGTGTTTGGTTGGTTTAAGCTTATTTAAGAAAATTATTTAGTGCAAATCAATCTTCAAACAGGATTTTTCAATTGGTATCAAGCAGATCACAAAACTTTTTGTAAAAATTTTTTTGGTTGATCAATTGACTGATTTGCAATAAATGAATTTTCTTATAGAAGGCGCATCGACCGGTAGACCACCCCTTCTTGACGGCCATAATTATCTCTTTTGGAAAGTTAGGATAAGAGCCTACTTAAAATCTATTGACGAAAGAGTTTGAATTTTCGCTGTTGAGGGTTACAAACTTCTCACCAGTGTTGTTGATGGAGTAACCGTCCCTGAGCCTGTGGCTAAATGGAACAAAGCTAATTTTGAGAATGTTGGCTGAAATAGTAAATTCATAAATGCTATGTTTAATGGAGTCACACAAGATGAGTTTCATAGAATTAGTCAGTGTGACTTGACTAAAGAAGCTTGGGATATTTTTCAAATCACTTACGAAGAGACTGATACCATAAAAATCTCAAAACTTCAACGTCTCACAACCAATTTTGAAACTCTGCATATGAAAGAAGATAAAAGTTTTGATGATTTTTTCGCAAAATTAAGTGATATTGTGAATGTCTCGTTTAATCTTGGTGAAAAAATTTTGATTATTAAAATCGTTCAAAAAATTCTTAGATCTTTACCCGAACATTTCCAACCAAAAGTCACAGTAATAGAAGAGAGTAAAGACATTGATTCTATTTTCGCTGAAAATTTAGTTAAAAATCTGCAAACCTATTAGCTAAATTTTCAGAACAAAAAGGTCTCAAAAAATTTAGCATTCTTTTCAGCTCAAGGTTTTGTAAGTGACCCAAATGATGATTTTGACCCTGAGATAATAGCTATTTTTGTAAAAAAAAATCAAAAAAAATTTAAAAACTAAAATGCCTAATCTGGGGAAAAAAATCTCAAAAGAAGCACGATAAAGACAAAGCAAAAAATATATCCAATTTTATTTTTTAAAAAGGTTCGAAAAGTCAAATTTCTGAAATCCAATGCTATGAATGCAAAAGATATAGACATATGGCTAAAGAATGTCCGAACATTCTTAGAAAGAAACAGAATAGATTCACAATCAGTTAGGATGATGAAAGTGAACCCAACACGAGTGATGAGAAGGAACCTGATTATGATGATGGTGAAATTGTAGCTTTTATTAGTTCTGTTCATGAGGAATCAGTTGAGTCTGAAAATAAAAAGTCTATAAATGATTCTAAAAAAGAAGAAGGTGAAAAGGGTAGTGAGTCTGAGGACGTTGAAACTCTCCAACAAGCTTATGATAAGCTGTATAATGAGAGTTGTTTGTTGACTAAGCAAAATGTTAAACTTGTTAAAAAAATTTCAAATTGTGTGAAAAAGAGAATAAAAGTGTCAAACAAAAGCTAATTAAAGCTCAAGCTCTAATAGGAAAGTTAACATCTGACTGACAGCCCTTGTGTGAAAAACTTACCCTGTGTGAAAAAGAAAGAAATAGCATGTTTGAGTTGAGTCATACTAGAATGACCAGACTAACTGAAGTTGAAAAGGAACTGTGTGCTTGTATGAATTCCAACAAAGAACTTGAAAGTAAATTTGCTAAACTAAAAATTGACTGTTTGAATGCTCAAGCAACTTTTAAGAAACAAAATGCAAGTACTAAGGCTTTGGATGACATGCTTAAGTCACAAAAGGCAGTGACTTATAGGTGTGGGCTTAGATTTACTGGTGCTTCGTCAAACAAACAATAAAAAGGAAAAGAAAAAATTGGCCAGCCAATTCTACCTGAGTCTGTACTAAAGTTTGTGAAAGAAAAAAGTAGCATAAGTTCAAAAAGATTATCTACAAATTTTTCAGCCAAAGCAAATCAAGAGTGAAATTATCAGACTGGTAGAACTACCAATTTACATGGTGAGGTAAGAAAGGCTAAATTCATTACTACTTGTCATCATTGTGGTAATATTGGTCATACACATCCCAATTGCATGAATTAAAAAAGGAATACATTTTTTGTGCCTATTTGTCATCACTGTGGTATAAAGCGACACATTAGAACTCACTATACTAGGTTGCCTGACCAAAATAGATTCAGATTTAATGTGCCACAACAATATAGAAAGAATTGAATTTTCACCCCAGAACATGTGCCTTTGAAACTGTGTCTCTTTCATTTTTAAGTTGTCTAAAAATTTTACAAAATGACCACATAGTGGCGGCCCACTTAATCTTAATGTTTAAACTCCCTTATTCTCTTGGTTCTATATGTTTGGCTTGAGGAAATAGCTACATATGCGGACCCTGCCTTTTCGTATGTACTAGTGTGCAGCCACCTTAAAATTTGTACCAAAATTTGCTTAGGAAATGGCTACCTATGCGAACTTTGCTTTTTCATTCGTATAAATGTGAAAGCCGCCTATGAAAACATTAAAAAAAAGTTTGCAGTCTCTAGTTGAGGGATAGTTAGCTTATAAAATAAATCGAGTCAAAACTAGTTTGACTTTCTGACATATTTGATTTCTGTTAAATAAATGACTCGGCCATATAGATCCAATCTGGAATTTGATCTTAGCGTCTGAAAATGTCTCAAGTCACACACACACTGCTTCATATAGAATCTACTCTGATTATGTTCGTTCATATATGAATATAGCTTATCTTGGATTCTCTGTGTGTTTTTTAACAATATGACTAGAATTTGAGATTTTAAGTGAATAAAATTGTGCATAGGTCTAACACTTGTCTTTAATCTTGTTTTTTACTCAAAAAGATTTTTTTTTGTATTTATTTGTCAATTCGTGACAAAAAGGGTGAGATAATAGAGGACTTCAAGGTTTGGATGTTTAGTTGAGGGGGAGTTGTTCAGGGAGGCCGTATTTTTTTTTGAGCGTTTATTTTGAGGGGGAAGTATCAATTGTTTTTGTTTTGTTGAGTTTACTTTGAGGGGGAGTATTTTTTTTTTTTGTGGAAGTGTCTTGTTTGTGTAGAGTTCGTGTTTTTTCATATCGTTTTGTTAGCTTGTTTAATTAGATTAGTTGGCTTGTTGGTTTATTTTTAGGGGGAAGTTTGCTTTTTTTTGTCGAGTTTACTTTGAGGGAGAGTATTTTTTTGTGGAAGTGTCTTTTTTGTGTCGAGTTCGTGTTTTTTCGTATCGTTTTGTTAGCTTGTTTAATTATATTAGTTGGCTTGTTGGGTTTTGTTACAAAATCGCCAAAGGAGGAGATTGTTACGAATTTTGACCTCGGTTTTATTCGTTTTTAGTTTAAAAAATCTGTGACAAATGTTTATTCAATTTATTTATTTTATTCATTGATATTTTGATACTTATCTTGTTCGAGTTTTGATTTTAATATTGCAAGACCATGCAAAAAGAGCAAAAAATATCAAAAAATAGCTCGCGGGGTCATACCACCCAACAGACCGCTCGAGCGATCCATTGCATCTCTCGGTATCTTAGACTCTACAACAAAATTACTGCAGTACAAATTTTACCACTCGAGCGATCCTCGTTGATACAGTCTTTAAGCGTAGCAGCAGCGAGGGTTTTGAAAGTCTCTCTATAAATAAGAAATTAGGATTTTTTTTGTTAGATGACTCTCCCTATTATTTTATAAAGACCTAGCGGCCAGAAAGCCTCATATATTATTCTAGATACTCGCAACAAATTCGTCTATAACTTGATGATTTTTTAGCTTCGCTCATTCAAACCAATCATCATGTCAATCAAAGTGTCAATAATCAGTTTGGATTCGTGGAGTCGCATGAGAGGATTTTCAAGTGTTGAAGTCTGGTGGAGGAGTCCGTCAGCATTGAAGTTCGGTGGTGGGTCCTAACGGCAGTCAAGCACATGAGTTGATATACGTGAATTCGTCAGGAGTAGGCTTTCAAATATTTGATTGTGGGTGCAACATCGGTTTGTAAAATTCTCTTGTAACCAACGATATTATAGTGTTTGATTTTCTAAACCTAAAGTGGTCTAGTAGTTTTTACACAGTGTGGGTTTTCCACGTAAAAATCGTCGTCTCGTGTGTGATTGTGATTATTTTATTTTTTGCTTGTGTGTTTGGTTTGTTTAAGCTTATTTGCAGCGTTTAGCTTATTTAAAAAAATTATTTAGTATAAATCAGTCTTCAAACAAGATTTTTCAGTGTTGATTGTGGTGATGAGGGATGGTAGTTATGGTGGCATTGATGGTGATGGGTATGATAGTGGTGGCCTAAAATTGAGCGTATTTTAATTAAGATTTTTACTATTATTTTATAAAATATATTTTTCAACTATCAACCGAACACCAAAAATTAAAATAAAAATTACATAAAATATCTTTTATTATAAAATATTTTATATCAAAATGAATGGAGCCTAAGTTTATTTTATTTATTTTTAAGTTTTTAAAACAAATCATGATTAACACAAAATTGTAGCAACACCACAAAACTCAACTAAAAATCTTAGGAAAAAATAAAATTATCCAAAACATGAAGAAAGGAGAAATAGTGATAGTGTTTCATTGAACTATTTTAGCTGTATTAAGATCGTTTTAAATTTTTTTTCTAATGCGCATATATATATTATAATTTTACTTTTCATAATCTCTTTTTTCTTTAATCATCAACAATAAATATTTTAATTTGTACATTTAATTTATAGTTTTATAATATTTAATTTATTTTTTTATTTCTTCTACCAACTTTTTTCATCCTACCATCTATTTTTTTGTTCTAAAAAAATGTTTTTTTAGATTTATACGTTATATATCTATCTTTTTTTCTTCTTCTATTATTGTATACTTTATATTGATCATCACGCACAGTATCATATCACATGCAATAACATATAATATTATATTATTATTGAGTAAAAAGGAATAATTAAAATATGCAAAAAGAGAGAAGAATACCAAGAATGAAAGAGAATAAAAGTTAATTGTATGTGATTAAATAAAAAAAATTAAAAAGATACCAATAATAGAAGAAAGAGAAATTAAAAAATAAAACAAAATTTGTTGACACGTGTCAAGGTTTAATACTGCCATATGTCATGCTCTTAGTGTTAGAAAAAAGAATTAAAAGAACCAATAAGAGTGCATACTACTTATACTAAAAAAATGGTAACCCAATTAAAACCCGACTCGATGGAAAAATATTATTTATTTAAAATCTCTTTAATTTGTTCTTGTCTTAACACTCGAATAGAAAACAATTGAATGGATGCATACGAATAAGTACACGACTGCACCTCAAGTCTTCTACCGTATTCTTATACGCCTTATCACGAATAGATTATAGGTTACACACTCGTGAACCAACCATAACTCGGTTGCCTCTTTAATTTTATGAAAATATAAAAAACCCTAATTGCTAAAAAGGTTAAGTTGTATACAAATAGATTATGATAGAGATCTTATGAGTAAACAAAATTCAGACTTCCTATATAACAAAAAAGAATTTAATTCAATTCGAATTAAATTCTTAATTATATAAATTATAATTCATACCACTAAAGAATCATATTTGCACTCCTGGCCTTATCTCAAAAAATAATTTCAAATTTCATGTTATTAAATACTTATTTATCTCTTCACATTAAGATTACTTATATCCGTTGATTAAATTAAATTATTAAAAATTTTATTTAATCAACTACTTCTAATTTTCTTAAGATTTTTCATTTATATAATTTATTTGATACGTCGAATACAAAATTCAACTATAAAGCTTGACATAATCAAAACTTATAAGTTCCCTTAAGGAGTATTATCAATTCTTTTATTAGAATGTGAATTCTATTAATAATTAATATTCACCATACGAAATGTCGTTATCTAATTCACCGAACTTATTAACCTAGAAAAGATCTTATTTTTTATGAATCAAAATAATAAATACTAAATATATGTGCTTATTAATCATTTCATGAACAAAAGTATAAGTATACATAATAACAATAGGACGTTAATTGTTTTATACTGTCAGTATAAGAAAAACTCCCTTTTATAGACTGATTTGTACTAATTGATTTAATCAAAGAAGCCAAACGCCGCAAAATAAATAAATACAAAACTAAACAACCACGCAAACAAGAAATACATCAACCACACAAGACAGTAATTTTTACGTAGAAAACCAAAATTTGAGTAAAAATCACGAGACCAATCCAGATCTAGAAATATCAAACACTATAAAAACGTTAGTTACAAGAGAATCTTACTGACCATAGTTGAATCTACAACTAACGAATGCAACTCTACTCCTACCGAATCTACGTACACCAACTCTATATTTGACTGTCACTGGAATCCATCATAGGAATTCAGATGCTGACGGAATTCACTACCAAGCTTAGAACCCTTGAGAATTTACTTAAGAGACTTTACGAACTCGAAAAGATCGTTAAAGGTTTAATTGACTTGATGATGTTCTTGAACGTGCGAAAGCTAAATGATCATCAAGTGTAGAGGTGAGATTTAGGGGTCAAAAATAAGAAAATTTAAAAAATATTTTGAAAAATATTTTAATATCTTGAAAACTAAATTTTAAAAATCTCTTTTTATTGAAAATAGAGTCGCCACTTAGTTTTTGAAAAAAAAATTTAAAAAAAAACAAAAATGGTACTGATATCGAAAACGTTAACCAAAGGAAGATGGTTCGGAGGCTAAGGTACGAATCGAAGAAGGTGTTAGGCACCCCGTTCGCCCAACCGTAAAGTTGGCATCTACTAATCACCATTGGTTCTTTAATAGAACTTCTCAAATGCAAACAAATAAAGAAAATTAAAGCAACGAGAGAACATCCAAAATCAAGTATAGAAAATACATAAAATATATACATAACACTCCAAAATAAATAAGTGTCAAAAGAAAAATTCTAAATCCTATGGCATATAATTACTATATAAAGGATACATGAAATATACCAACATGCAATATTGTTTAAGCAATCTAAACTAACTTAATTTGGTTTAAAAAAAGTAGGCTAAAATTGTCAAAATTATCTAAACATAGATTGCACAAAAAATGAACTACACAATTTTGAAATAAAATAATCAAATCCTAAACTAATATGTACAAAATACATATTGAAAAGTTGTAGGAAACATGTAAAGGGCCCTATGTTATAAACTAACCAAAATATCAAACATTTTGTATTAACAAGCGAATACTTGAAATTTTAATTTGAAGAAGAAAGAAATAAAAGAAAACTTACAAGCCAAAATAAAATGTTAAAAAATGCTTGTTTAAACTACCAAAAGAAAATCTAATTATTTCATTTTATGCATTTTAAGGGAGACAAAAGAAATTAAAAGAAAATTATTCTCTAATGATAAAACCTAGTCTAGAAAGCTTTTTATGATTTTCTTGACTTTAAAAAATGAAAAGAAACAAAAAGAAACAAAAATGAAAATGGAAGGAAAAAAAAGAAGCGAAAAGGAAAAGGAAGTTTTAATTTTATTAAGGAAAGAGAATTATAAAGCCATTTAAAGGTGAAAATTAACTTAAAAGTCTTTTTTTAATTTTTAGATTTGATAAATAATAATAAAACAAGGAGTTTTAAGAATAAATAAATAAAATGGAGCATTAGCATTAGAGAAAAGAAAAAACAAAAGAAAATAAAATTACATTATAAGAAAGGAAATAAGATGCTAGAAAAAAAATTTACACCACTAGAAAAGAAAAAATAAATAAAAAATAAAAACTAATGAAGAAATATTAAGCTAACATTAATAGATAAATGAATGCTCGAAAGAAAATACTAAACCAAAATTAAAATAGAACGCTAATGTTATAAGAAAAGAAAATGAATTAAACAATTATTAAGAGAAAATTAAAATAACTAAAAAAAATAAAATAAATACTAGAAAATTAAACTAATGCTAATAAATAAAATGACATTAATATTACAAGAAAAGAAAAGAGAATGAAAATAAATGCTAATATAGACAATTAAACGAATGCTAGAAAAATAAAAGAAACTAATAATAACTATTTAACTTAAATGTGAAATGTAGTATTAATTACTACATTCACATAAATGTAGGTGCATTATTACAACAATTAACAACATTATGAAGTTGTAATTGCCAAAATATGTTAGCACCATTTAGTGAATACAAATGAAAATTACAATGTGCTAAGTGTGAGTGCGAAAAAATTAACGATTAAAGAAGTAAAAAAAATAATTAAATTATATGAAATAAACAAGATTAACTATATAAATGAAAGAACATGCGAATTGAAATTGAATTTTAATCCGGTTACCCCAAAAGAGAAGAATTGGGTCAAAAGGACCGGAAATCCAAACAAGGTACCTGAATTGTGGAATCCTCAAGTCGGGAATGTGCTTCGATGGGCCAATCATCGGATGGTGATCCAAGCAAGGCTTCAATGTCAGTTGAAGGTTTAGCAGAGTTTCGGCGTCGGGGCTCGGAATCGCTCGATATATCAGCAGAGTCTCTCCCACTCAAAATTCATACTGAAAACGTACGCTGGGGCACGGTATTTATAGAATTCTTCAACCAATGAAATGTTACCACGTTTTGGGACACGTTAGGCCATTTGGAGTTGGCGGTTGCCACAATGAAAGTTGACGGTCGCCATGTTTTTGGAAGTTTCCACAAGGTTCTATGGCGGTCGCCACAATGGGAGTTGGTGGTCGCCAGATGGTAGGTGGCGGTCGCCACTTTTGGCTAGGGTTTCTACAAAATTCTATGACGGTCGCCACAATGAAAGTTGGCGGTCGCCTTACTTGGGCAGCAAGTTTTGATGGTTTGATAAAATTTTATTGGTTTGAAGGCCCCGGGTTCAAATACCGAGCTTGGATCACTTTTTGAGGATTGTATCGAGGTACTAATTCACCTGTTTTCATCATCGAATTCGCCTAAGATTAGGCGAGGTCAAATTGAGGTGTCGACAGTTGCCCTTCTTTGATATAACTTGCATAGCAACGCGTGAAGCAGGTTATATCAAAGACTCAAAGACAACAACTATTCGACCGAGCCGTCAATCTTAGGCCACAAAGACACAAGCATGCATATGATGTTGGTTATACTCGAATTTTAATCGAGCTGCCTACGTACCCATTTTGCTAGGGATCAGACCAGAACGTAGTTCACGGAGCAAAGTGCAATGATATAATGACAAGAAGTATGATGTGGATGCTAACATGAATAAATGGTAACATGATGCAGACATTTACATTGCAATACATATATAATGCGAGAAGGTTTTGATGTCATAACACAGATCGAGAAGAGAATCAACCAGTTTTAGGTCGTCAAAAGGACTGATGAATCAGTTTTTAGGTCATGAGGAGGACCGACGAGTCGGTTTATGGTCATGAGGAGGACCGACGAGTCAGTTTAAAGTCATGAGGAGGACCGATAAGTAAGTTTAAGGTCGTGAGGAGGACCGAGTCAGTTTAAGGTCATGAGGAGGACCAACGAGTCAGTTTAAGGTCACAAGGAGAACCGAATTAGTTTAGGATAATGAGGAGTACCGATAAGTTAGTTTAAGGTCATGAGAAGGACCGACGAGTCAGTTTAGGGTCATAAAGGGGACCGACGAGTCAGTTTAAGGTCGTGAGGAGGACCGATGAGTCAGGATCTAAGAATGCATGACTTAGGATGATCAGAAGCCAAAGTAAGACTGAAAATTGGATTTGTCGGGAAGAAAGATTGTGAATTAATAAGTTAAGACCTAAAAATTTGAGATGAGACATGAGATAAAAATAAAATTTTTTAAAAGCCAAATCACGGCTTAAGAATTAACTTTATCGGGGAAGGAAATACCTCAAAAAAATAAATGTTTAAAACACACAAAATTTTCTCAAGGTATTTTTAAGAAACTTCTAAAATTACAAAATTATTTTTGACAAGTTCTGAATGTCATTTTTAGGAACAAAACATGTACACAAAATAAACATAAAAATATTTATGTTTTTTGAAAACTATTTTTTTGCTAAAGAGAATAATTTAATGAATAAAATAAATGAATAACTGTGATAATAATAAATCACTCATTAAAAATGCCCAAAGAGCCCATAAAACGTCATGAAAAGAAACAGACACGATGTGACTTTTGCCAACCTGGCGGTCGCCAGGACAAAACTCTATGACAAGGCAGCCGCCAGATAAAAACCCTTCTAACATGGCAGTCGCCTTATGCCTTTTGGGAAACTTAGCGGCCGCTCACTCTAAAAGTGGCGACCGCCAACTTGAGACGCGTACCAGGCCTTTTAAGGCGCACGGGGCGGCCTCATTTCCCACTTTCTTACTCTTTCTCTAACTCTCTCGCGCTCTCAAACTCTCTCTCATCTCTTTCTTGTTCTCCCTTCACTTTCTTACTTCTTAGCGTTCTCACAATGTTCACCCTATTATTTGTGATCCCTTTTCTCTTCATGGCGGGACAGGGCCATGGAGATGACGATTCGGGGGCACGACGGGACCCTTCTGCTAGTGGGGCCACTTCCACGCAGCCCACTGCTGCGATGGATGCTCTTGTACTCGAGGCAGAGCTTGCCTCCCGTCGCATTGCTGAGGAGGAGGCACAAGCAGCTGCTGAGGCTCAGGCGGCTGCTGATGCTACTGCAGAGGCCGCAATGGCTGACTTTTTGGATCCCGATGCAGGAGGTAGTCATCCGGCGCCCTTCGACCGGCATACCTACGCTCTAATGCCTCATCGCGTGGTTCCACATGGGATGAGACGCTACGAGCCTCCATAGGATGTTGTTGCTGCCGACCTTCTTCTACGAGAGCCCAATCACCACACGTCTCGTCGACGCCTTTTGGTAGGTATCCTATCCCTACTTTTTCAATACCGAAGCATGGAATATAAAATGTAGGTGCATGTTTAGGATCCCCCATATGATGTGATTTGATGATGATGATAACTGATGATGATGATTTATTTTTTGAAGTGTTGAATAATTTTGATGATGTGGATGTTGATTGATAATATGACTTATGATTGGGATTTGAGCTTAGCTTAGGTACCCTATGCAATGGAGATCAAAACAGTAGAGACACTAGAATCTTTTAAACAACCAACAAAATAGGTGATTATTTTAGCAAAAATCTCAAAAACAAAAGGCTTAAGTTTTTATTGTTTATTTTGCAAAAAACACAAATCTAAGAGGAGAATCTTTGTTTTAATTTTTGATTTTTTATTTTATTTTATTTTATTTTATTTTATTTTTTATTTTTACTTTTTTTTGGGAGTATGAAATCTAAAAGGGATAATTTTTATTAAAATTTCAAAAAATTTAGAGGCAATTTTGTCAAAAATCTTAAAATTTGGGACAATTTCTTTTTTTCCTTTTCTTTTTATTTAAGAATCTAGAAAATTTTTGGAAAATTTTGGAAACCTTAGAAAATTTGGAAAGAATTTTAAAAAATTGGGCCAAATTTTAAGAAAAATCCTAAAGAATTTTTAAAAATCTTTAGAAAATTTTGAGAAAATTTCTAAAAATTTGATAAAAATTTTAAGAAAATCCTAAAAAATTTTGAGGAAAATTTTAAGAAAATCCTACAAATTTTTAGAAAATCCTAGAAAATTTGAGGAAAATTTTAAGAAAATCTTAAAAAATTAAGAAAATGTTAGAAATTTTGAGGAATCTTGGGGCTTCTTTTTAAAAAAAAACGAAACAAAACAAAAATTGAGGAAGCCCTAGAATTTGAGGAAAATTTTAAGCAAATGTTAAAAAATTCTAAAAAATTTAAAGAAAATTTTGAGAAAATTGTTAGAAAATTCTAGAAATTTTGCGAAAAATCTTAAGCAAAAGCTAGAAGATCTCAGAGATTTTAGGAAGATTTTTTTTTTGTTATGATTGGGGCCAATTTTCAAAGATTCCTAAAAAATTAATCCTAAAAAGTTAGGATAAATTGAGCAAAACACAAATGTTAAAGGAAATGGAGAAATTTTTTTGGTACTTAGAAAGAACATTAGCATAAAATGATAGAGATTAGCTTGGCTGCACCAGGGCTTGGAGTTTCTAGAATGTACAAAAATCACGAACCTAGGGTTAGGGCGCCTAGTTTTCTAGGGCTT
Source organism: Heliamphora exappendiculata (assembly GCA_034768845.1). Lineage (NCBI taxonomy): Eukaryota > Viridiplantae > Streptophyta > Magnoliopsida > Ericales > Sarraceniaceae > Heliamphora > Heliamphora exappendiculata. The sequence continues at coordinate 28,951 of JAOTRH010080402.1, forward strand.
GAAAGGACCGAAGGAACCTAGGTTTTGTTTCCAGTTGTTTCCCTGCACTTTGCTTGCTCAGTCTGTTCTTTATGTATTCTCTATATGTCTTCTCTTTACAAGCTGGTCACTACGCCCGAGGCTTTGGAGGTTCAGCCTCCGGAGAGGTGTTTAAGAGGTATGATGCCCTCTCTGCTCCTAGTCGGGCATACATTGATGCATCTAGCTTTGCTCGCTTCATACCCCTGTTGGGTAGGACGAGCAATGATCGGGTGTGGCTGACAGCCTTGTCCGAGCGGTGGTGGAATACCACCAACACCTTTCATTTCACCACCTTCGAGGCCACCCTTACGCCTCTGAACTTCGCACTCATCACAGGCATCTGAGTTGGAGGAGCTTCCATCCCATTTGATCCCACCATTGCGCAGTCTACTGATGCCCAGATATATTTCCTTGGGGCTATTCCGGCGCAGATGAACATAGACCGAGTTCGATATACCTAGTTTTTTAACCGTTTCAAATACTTCCAGTGCACCTAGCCCCGCCACTACGAGTGGGTTGCCCAGGGATTCTTGATGTATATGTTTGTTACCTCCTTATTTTCGAACAAGGAGAATACCGTACATTTGCACTACCTGGGCGCTTTGGCTCGTCTTGACAGGGTGGCATCTTTCGACTGGGGAGGAGCTGCTCTCACCACCCTGTACCGCTTCATGAGGACTCTCACTCGATTCTCCTAGGAGCTCAGCATCGGGGGATACAGGAGGGTTTGGGAAGTACGATTCATTTTCTGTAGTTCTTCATCTATTTTTGTTATCTATTATTTCTACTGGCTGACATCTTCTTCTTTGCAGTTGTGGACCTATGAGTTCCTTGGGCTTCACGTCCCGGCGAACTCTGCAGCAGACCCTTTGGCTATTCCCCGTGCAGCCCGGTGGTCCCGAGGGCTAAAGGGGAAGAAAGCCAGGGGGAAGGACATTGACCAGTTTTAGGTCTCGCTAGACCGGCTGACTCCCGACAAGGTATCCCTACTTACTTTTCATTACCCTCTATACCATACTATTCACTGCACTGTACCATACCGATTACTGCATTCTGTTTATTGATACTGCACTGTGATTACTGTATATTGTTCTGTTCATTGTACTTTACAGGTTCACTGGGGCGTCTGGCAGGGAGTTGAGGATCGGGCTTCTGCAGACTTGATGCGTACCCGAGACATCACTTCCAGGCGAATCTTGCTAGAGGGTCCATTTGGATAGGAGTACTATTTGGGAGAGCGAGTGGTTCGCCAGTCGCTTGGCCTAGATTACTTTCGAATCCCAGTGGTCCCTCTAGTCCGTTTGTGCCGGACTGATCATCTGGGACCCGTCGACTTGCTGCTGGAGACGGTTGGGATCCCAATTGCAGAGCTACTAGTGGCGGAGGGGGACTACACAGCCTAGGCCCTGGCGCACCTGATGGGTCCCTTAGGTCCGGACTCGGCTGGCCCTAGTGGTAGAAGAAGGGGACAGGCACAAGAGGTTGCTGATGCCGGTGCTGATGCTGGAGTGGGAGCTGCCGCTGCTGCTGGAGCTGCTGGAGGAGGAATTATAGGTCCGGAGATCCCCTGAGAGATCCAGACTGTGGCCTATGGCTTCCCTTTCTCCCTTCCTATTCCAGTCCCGCCAGTTTTTGAGTTCAGAGCAGATATTGGCCAGATATTTCCTTATATTTACTCATTTCTTTCATTTTCTACTTCATTTTTCTAGCTAACTTCTTCTCTTTTCTTCTGTAGTTTAATCAGGCGTGGGTGGACCGGACGATGCTGATGGTCACCGGCCTGAGAGTTATGGTTCGACTGATGGATGCCTCGATGCGGGAGGGCGGCATTGCTTTCACGCCAGTAGCTGTTGTAAGTAGCTCGCGTGTTCATTTCAGTTTTTTTTCCTTATCTTTATTCTGCTCTGAGTCTTTCTTTTCTTTTGACAGCCTCCAGCTCCGGTCGCCGGCATAGTGCCGCCATAGTCTGCAGTTTCGGCCCCAGCCCCAATTAGAGGCCGTGGCTCTCGAGCGTCCTCTCGGGCTCGTTTCAAAAGGTCGATTTCATCTGCTCAGAGCCGATCTAGAGTTGTTTCTTCCTCCAGCAGTGACGATGGTGATGACTTCGACAGACTCTTTGAGGATGACAGCTCGGAGGAGGCCGACCCTTCCCGACGAGTTCGCCGCAGGCATTAGTGAGAGAGAGAGCTTTCTCCGTCCCCAGCTTTATTTATTTCTTGATACATTTATTTTGATGGGCCTATGTGCCTCAGTTTGATACATCCATGGGCCTGCGTGCCCCATTTTGCTATTTATTGGGCCAAGGTGCCCCAGTTTTTTCCTTGTTACATTCTACTACTTTTTGATGCATTTTGGGACCTTTGTGCCATTTCACATGTTGCATGATTTTTCCTTATCTGCTGCTCAAACTATCTTGAATGGATCATTCAGATGGCATGACTGATGTAGATCACACAAACTGAAAGTTGCCCCACATCCGCCATGTTCGAACATGGCGGTCGCCATAATATAACATGGCGGTCGCCACTTTCCCAAAATATTTACCTGGCGGTCGCCTTCTTCAACATGGCGGTCGCCTAGTAAAAGAAATGATGTCGTTGTCCTCTGCTTTTTGGAGTTGGCAGTCGCTAATTCCAAGGTGGCGGCCACCACAATAAGTGTGTCTTCTACCGAATTATTTTGATTTCCTGCCCTTTTTTGCCTAATAAATACTGTCCTGGAGACCCCATTTGCTGTTGCTCGGATTGAGATGGCCAATCCCACTGAGGAATGTGAATATTAACAAACCTTTACTGATGGCTGCTACAAAACTGTGAGATCCACAGTCTCACGTCTTTCGATTCGGTCTCGAGGAACTATGTCCGACTATAGAGGAGTTTGCTGCTATCTTGGACTTGACTCCGCGAAGTTCTGTTGTAGTTCCTAGTCCCTTCTTCCCAATTCGTCAACAGGTGATGCGATTTTGTGGTCTGTCTAAGATAGAGGCTTCTCGTCTGACCTCGGATGACTGTCTTGACATTTCATGGCTTATTGAGAGGTTTCATCCTACTCGTGACCTCAAGATCTAGACTTTCGGCTGCGGTGCCATTATGCACTTTGCTTCTGCCTCCTAGCCTAGTATTTACTTGTCTCTTCTGATGGGCGGGTTAGTTGTGTCTTGATTGACATTGCTGGCCAAATGTGGATGGGGAGAGACTTCGTACCCCTAGTTTAGGCTGAGACACTGCTGGGCTTGGACGCTGTCCATCGTGGCAAAACCACCACCTTTGCTGGCAGCCCTTTACTTCTCCAGGTGATCTTAACATCTTCCTCTCTATCAAGTTCTCTTTTATACTGCAAAAGCCATTCTCTTACTGTTCTAACTCTTGCTACAGATCTGACTGATGGAGAAGGTGAACCTTGTTCAAAAGCCTCCCACTGATAGGCACAACGCTGCTGCTTTTCTTTACCGCCCGCGTTATCAGATATGTGACACCGAGGCAGCTTGGCGACAGTATCATTCCTTTTTTACCAGCCCAGACATTACCTGGCAGTGCCCTTGGTGGCGAGCTTCTATCATGAGTTTGACTACCATGGATCATCCTGGTGTGCTGCTTGTTGGCCTACGTCAGACTACCTTTTATTACCCCCATCGGATTATGCGATAGTTCGGTCGCAGTCAGACCACCTCTTCCAGCATTCACGATCATCTGTTCTCATCTACGCTGCGGGCTCCATTTTTAGCACAGTATCAGGATGCTTGGCCTTCCCGTTCACGTATGGAGATACAGGAGCTGCAATGCCCCGAGCTTTCTACTGAATACAAGACATGGTTGACACAAAATAGGGAAAAGAAAGATAGAGAAGAGGGAAAACAAGCAGCGAAAAGGAGAAGAGTTTGAGGATCTCTGCCTTATTTTGAAAATTTTCACAGCCTTCTCTTTTTTTTATAGAGTTTGGGACTTACGTGCCCTCCCTTATTTAAGAACTTTGTAGTCTTGCTTAAAGTAATGAAAAACTCCCACTTCACGTTTAAGATGGTTCAAATTTATTCGAAGTTTGAATGTCTTTATTATCAAAATCTAAAAATTAATTTGCATTGGTCTTACTCAGATTCAAAGATGGTTAAAAATAAATAAAGTGGCCGAATTTCGTAAAGAAGCTACTAACGTATCCCAAAAAGATGGAATCAGGCCTTAACGTAGTTCTGGTTCGATTTTTACTCGGGTGTTGACACTTTCCTTTTGTAATGCTCTAACTTTTGCCAAGGTCGCCCTTTTAGGTTTTTGGCATTGCGGGCTGCTCTAACATTTGCCTGAGTTGCCTTTTCGATTTTCAACTCAGCGAGCTTTTATTTCATCTCTATTTTTACCACAGGGATAGTACTTTTTGAGTTGATCAAGGTTAACTGGAGTAGAGAATACATTGCCATCCAAATCTATGATAATGACTGCACCACCGATCATGATGGTTTTGATGAGAAACGGTCCAGACCAGTTTGCTTTAAATTTACCCGTCGGGTCGAAGATAGGAGCTCTAATTTCCTTAAGGACCAGATCTCCTTCTCTAAGATCCCGGGTCTTGACCCTCTTATTGAACGCTCGAGCTATCCTCCTCTGCTAACCTTGTACATGGAATAGGGCTTGCATTCTTCTTTCATCAAACAAGAGCAACTCTTCCATCTAGTTCCTTTACCATTTTGCTTCTGAGATATTGGACTTAGCCACTACTCTTAGTGAAGAGATTTCCACCTCAATGGGCAGCACGACCTCCATCCCGTACACTAAAAAGTATGGCATAGTTCCGGTTGAAGTTCTGATCGACGTTCGGTATCCCCAGAGTGCAAATGGTAGATGTTTCGGCTAATCTTTGTGTGAGTTGATCATATTTTGTAGAATTTTCTTAATATTCTTATTTGCTGCTTCGATCGCTCCATTGGTCTGTCGTCAATATGGCGAGGATTTATGAGCCCCTATTCGGTATTCTTCGAAAAGATCCAGGACCTCTCATTGAAAATGTGAGCAATTATCTGAGATGACCTCATGGGGAACTCCGTACCGGCAAATGATATTTTTCTTGATGAACTTAGCAACATGGGTGGCTTTTAATACCGAGTAGGAGACTGCTTCTACCCACTTGGTGAAATAGTCAATGGCCACTAGGATAAACTCATGTCCATTTGATGCCTTCGGTTTTATTCTTTCGATCACGTCGATGCCCTATACTGAGAACGGCCATGGTGACGTTAGATTAAACAGCTGAGATGGAGAATGTGCACGAGGTTTGCATGAATCTGACACTTATGACACCTCTGCACAAATTGTATACAATCCATCTCCATCGTCATCTAAAAGTACCCTTGTCGTAAGATCTTCTCGGCTAACATATTTCTGCTCATGTGTGGTCCACAGACTCCTGTATGTATCTCTTTCATCAGTTCTAGGCCCTCTTCAGTGTTTACACACAACTTGTTGACCCCAGAATGTCCTCGTTTGTACAGTCTACCACTACAAATGAAAAACTGCGCAGATAGTCGTCGTATTGCCCTTTTGTCCATTTTGTTGGAAAACTTGGGATATTCTCCTTTCTTTATGAAGTTCTGAATGTCAAAGTACCATGGAAAGCCGTCAGTACTTTCTTCAATAGCACCTGTCATCCCATACGTCGGCTTTCTCTTCTGCTCAATTATCAAGGGCCTCATTTGGACTCCGGGCGGTATGTCAATCATGGATGCTAGGGTGGCCAGTGCATCGGCGAACTTGTTCTGCAATCTTGGTACATGGGTGAAGATCACCAATTCAAAGCACAGTATCAGTCTCTCTAGCTCCTGATGGTAGAGAATCAATGTCACGTCCCTGACCTTCCATTCTCCTCTAGCTTGTGAAACCACTTGTGCTGAGTCTCCGATGACTTCCAGTTTTCTTGCCCCTAGTTCCAGGGCTGCCTCTAGCCCGGCCAAACACGCTTCATACTCGACCTGATTATTGGTGACTTCAAAATTGAGCTTTAAAGACAACGAAACATGTGATTCATTGGCAGTGACAAGAAGGACTTTTATTCCATAGCCATATTGATTGGATACGCTATCAAAATATAGAGTCCATTTGTCATGCCCAACTTTCATTAGCTGTTCGTCAAGAAACTGGAATTCTGTGTCTTCGCCTCCTTCAACTGGTTGGTCGCCCAGAAATTCTGCCACTACTCTGCTTTTGTCTGACTTTCGGGTGACGTATTGGACATCAAACTCAGATAATAGCAGCACCCATCAAGCCAACCTACCTGTTAGCGCTGACTTTTTGAATAGGTACTTCAATGGGTCCATCCGAGTGATGATGTTCACTGTGAAAGACAACATGTAGTGCCTCAATTTTTGGGAAGCCCAAACCAAGGCCCAACATGTCTTCTCCAGCGGTGTATACCGTATTTTTGACCCAGTCATCTTCTTGCTTAAGTAGTAGACGGCCTTTTCGATTCCAGTTTCTCCTTCTTGTGCAAGCGTGCATCCCATTGCTGAATCAGTTACTGACAAATAGAGGATCAGTGGCCTATCAGGTTCGGGAGGAGTTAGAACAGGTGGGTTCTGTAGGTATTGTCGCACGGTATCAAAGGCGTCTTACAATTTCTGATTCCATTCGAATTGGACTCCTTTTTTCGCAGATGGAAAAGCGGCTCATAGGTAGTTGTCAGTTTTGCGATAAATCAGCTGATAAACTGTATCTTACCTAGAAAACCTCTGACTTCTCGATCGGTCCACGGAGGAGGCATTTCCAAAATTGCTTTAATCTTTGAGGGGTCGACTTCGATGCCCCGTTGAGTGATCATAAATCCAAGCATCTTTCCGACAGTAACTCTGAAGGCACATTTTTGTGTGTTCAGCCGCATCTTGTACTTTTGAATCCTTTCAAAGAATTTTTGTAAAGCTGTGATGTGGCCTTCTCGATCCTTGGATTTGACTATCATATTGTCCACGTACACTTCGACCTCCTTATGTATCATGTCATGCAACAAGGTAGTGGCATCCCTCTGATAGGTTGCCCCGGTATTTTCAAGTCAAATGGCATTACACGAAAACAATAGGTGTCCCAAGACGTGGTGAATGTTGTCTTTTCTCAGTATTCAGATCCATCAGATTCTGGTTATACCCGAAAAAGCAATCCATGAATGACAACAAGGCGTGCTCTGCTGTACTATCTACCAAGACATTGATGTGCAACAGCAGAATATCGTCTTTCGGGCTAGCCTTGTTAAGGTCCCAAAAATCCACGCAGGCTCGGATACGACCATCCTTCTTTAAAATCGGTACGATGTTGGCTATCCATTTTGGATACTCGGTTACCATCAGAAATCCAGTATTGATCTGTTTGGCAACTTCTTCTTTGATCTTCAGAGCCCATTCTGGCCAGATCGGTCTTAATTTTTGTTTGACCGGTTTAGTATCAAGGTCTAAGGGGATGTGATGTTGGACAATATCAAGATCAATTCCAGGCATATCTTCGTAAGATCATGCAAACACATCTTTGAATTCTTTTAATAAAATTATTAATTATTCTTGTTCAACTAAAGATAAAGAAGAACCAATTTGATCATTTTGCGGGTCATTTTCATTATCTAGATTTATTGACAAAGTTTCTTCAATTATTGGTTGGGCACACATTTCTTCTTCTCTTTTTATTAAAAGTTTTACATCTTCAGGGATATCCCCGTCGAATTCAAAATCATCGGAAGGCATATGAAATAAATCAAACAAAGTAGAGTAACTGAAAATCTTATTCATTTCATTAAGAACAGTGAAAATTACAAACTTGATGATAAAAGCAGAGAGAGGAGCACCAACAGATGTGCCCTCAACTACAGACTCCGACTCAAACTTAGAGTCAGGATAAACGACTTGCACATCAGAAGACTCGATGGACCAATTCTTTACTTCCTTTGTGGCCGCGTTGACGATGAGCTTGGTATAATCTGCCGGTACGCTAAAGCCCATCATGAAACAGTCTGATTCAGTTATACGCAGCTGAGCCATCTTCTTGTTAAACAGTAACCCCATGTCAGTACCATCGAGCCTGTCGGCCCAGTCTTCTTCATGGGCTTTCTCTCCTTCTTCTTTCTCTTCGACTATCTCTTCTTCCTCGGTATCAGACAACTGATGGTTGAAAAAGATCTCCAACCCCGGCAGCTTTTGATTGGTTTCTTCGTCAGTCCAAGGTTCTAGAAAGCCACAATACGGGAAATCATCCCCTTCTTTGACAAACTATCCATTGAGCATCCCGGAATAATTGGCCTTTCATCCCCTTCTGGGCCCTTCCATATCTTTTTCTGTTGGTCAATACCCAAGACCAAAATGGTGTGAAGTCGGCAATACCTGAATGGGTCCCGAGATTCCCTGCTGCTTACGTCCTAATCCCAGGCCCAGAAAAAAGGACATTTTCCTCATCATCGTTACAGCCCATGGGTTGACATACCTTTCTTCTTCATTCATAAGCGTCTGAACAGTTTGTGCTTCATCAAATTGAAAATCACTAAGCAACACATCATCTTCACTATGCTGCACTTCCAACAGGGTCGTGCCCTCTCCTCCTTTTCGGGGGATGAATGCAGTCCTCTCCATGAATTGTCAAAACTACCCCGTTCTTTATTAATTTTAATTTTTGGTGAAGGGTAGATAGTACTGCATGGACATTTGGGTCATGCAGCCACGGCCTGCCCAGCAGTAGATTGAAGGAGGCCGGTACATCTAGCACGTGAAACTCAACTGACGTCTCCTCCCCTTGATTACAGGGAGTAAACTGGTCCGGTCTCAATGGGCAAATGCTCAAGGAAGACCTATTATCAATGAGGGTTACCGAGAACCTTTTTTTAGGCCCTTGACGATGATGTGAAGCGGCTTATTATGACTTTTTCCTTCAGCGGACAAATCCTTAACATAAAAGAAAATGACTCTTGGTTCGGTGGCTGGCAGGATAAGCCCAATGAGCTGCTCAGGGATTACATCTATCGGAACACTTGCTTTATTCAAAATCCTAAGCACAGCTTACCTGTGTTTGTGCGAGGCCATCAGTAGCCCCCAAATACTGATGTTGGCTTGCGTCTTCTTCAATTGTCTCAAAATAGCATCATCATCCTCCTCTTGCTCTGTCTCTTTCTCTTTTCCACTCGGTTGTCCTTTCTCTAGCTGAGCTGGCTTAAAATGTCGTCCACTTCTGGTTAGGTGTTCTACGCCGTCTTTGGGATCTCATAATCCCGGCATCACATTGTCAGTCTGTCTCACTTCGTCTATGTGCAGAGGTCTTTCAAATGCCCAAAAATCACTTAGGTCGCTAACGGCTGCCCTTTCCCTTCTTTCCTGATCATCTTCGATAGCCCATGTATTATCAACCTCCTCCCAGATGTCCTCTTCGATAAAGTTCACCTGCTGCTCCTGAGCGGCCCAAAAATCAGTCCACTCGGCCCCATCAGATTTCAACACAATTCTGACCAGCCAATAGGATTGCATGTCGTCAACGTGTACTTTCTCCTCAAAAAGTTGGGGAAGGGTGATTCTATCAAGTACATGACCGAACCCATAAGGTCGAGTCGGGTAATCCAATGGCCAGTCATCGTCTTCATTGCGCTCCTCCTCTTGTTTATAGGTTTAGATCATCGGTCGATACCATACTCAGGCATCATCATTCCATTCGTCCATTTTGTCACGACTGCCTCTAATCATCATGAATGAGCATACTGTTTGGTTCTCAGTTATTGAAACATGAGGGTGGGGTAGATGTCCTGAGCAGATGTGCTGACTTAGATCCTCTTATTCTCCTAAAGACATGTAATTTTTCCCAGCCCGCCTGGCATAATTTGGCAGTGGGTTTATTGTGACGTTCGGCTTTGGGGTGGCTGATGGAGGAGGGATCACTTTGTTGTCTATGAGATTCTGGATCTCATGTCGGAGCCTCATACATTTATCAGTTAAATACCTGTGACCCTGATGGAAGGCGCAATATTGAGAGGCATTGTATCTCGGGGGAAGCGGGTCGGGCATTGGCATAGGATCTACTACCTTGATGAGTCCTTTCTCTACCAGACGGTTTAGAACAGTGGATAACTGGATGTTGAGAGGGGAAAATTTTCTTCGCGGCCATTGTTGCATTTGCTGACCATTGCCTGACTGTTGAAGGTTGCTTGTTTGATAGGTGGAAGAGGAAGGGTTCAAAAGGTTCACCTCGCTCGAACGGGACACGAGGTTGGTGGTAGCGGATTGGTTCTGGTTATTTTTAGGGAAATTCCTTCTTGGTGGTTTCTGACTGAATTCTGTCTTCTCGATATCACCAGATTGGATAGCATCCTCAATTTGCACCCCAAAGTCGAATAACTATTCAAAGGGGAAAAGTGGTTGCGTGATGAGGTAGCGCTTTAACGGAGACTGCAGATTCTTAACCACAATCCTTACCTGCTCTTTCTCAGTTGGCCTATTTATCATTTTTGCAGCTTCACCCCTCCAACGGGTCAAGAAGTCGACAAAAGATTCCCCATTCTCTTGTTGGGTTGTTTCAAGCTCTCGAGTACTAACGTCTAGCTGGACGTTATAGCTATACTGGCTGATGAAAGCGGTGGCTATATCCTCTCATGTTCTAATTTTGACCACTTCTAGAGAGAGAAACCATCTTTGCGCAGCCCCAAAAAGTGACCGATGGAACAATTGGGCCTTAAGCTGATCATCAATCTCCATGGGGGATAAAGTTCCGACATACATTCTCAGGTGGATACGGGGATCCCCAGTGCCGTCAAACTTTTCTATTTCTGGTTATTTGAACTTCTCAGGCAGTTTTGCATCCAAAAATAGGCACAAATCACCTACATCCAGCATATATTCTTCTACTCATTTAGCTTTCCTCAGCACCTTTTCCATCGGGTTAATCCTTTCTGCCAGCGCAGATTTTCTAGACTGAGCACTGTTTTCATCTGCCACCACAATCAGGCGAGGAACCCGAGGTGGCACAGGAACTTGCGGTATCTCTGGTCCCTGGTTGTCATCCCAAAAATCTTCGTCGTTCTAATTCGTATTGTCTGGCTCCCCATTCACACCGAGCATACGGGCCTGAATTGCTTGTATCTATGCCTGACATTGAGTTTGAGCTTAGGTCTGTTGCTCCATGGCCCGCTGTATCTCGGTAATAGCCCTCATCAGGGCTGCCAGATTAACTTCGTTGTCTTCCATGTCTGTTGATTCAGAAACTCTGCGAAGCCTGCCTGATTCTGATCTTACCCAAACTCGTGTCGACTGTACTCTTTCCGAATCAATGGTAACCCACATAAAAACCTGATCCCATAAGCAGAATAACCAGTCTCAGACATTTTTTGAAAGAATTCAGATAACAAACAGCGAATATCCCAGATACCCAAAAATAGCTAAAACAGAAATAATGCCCCGTCGAGCTCATACCACCAGCATAACAACTGAACATCTGAAAACTCAAGATGAGAACCAAAGGGATAGATCAACCAAGTTCTAGAGGAAAGGTTTTATCTAAGAGGACGGCGTTCTGACAAAAAGACTATTCTAACCCTCAAGAGGCTGGTTCGACCTATGAGTCTAAAGCATAACGGTACAAAAATAAAACTTTCTCACACAGGTCGAAAGAAAGGGGTTTAAAGAAAGCAAGCCTAGACTAAAAATGGGATATAGAATTAGCAACTTGAGAAGAACCCGAAAGGGGGAGAAATAATCTTAAAGGCCCAAAATGAAACACATGCATGACCCCAAAAAGAAGCCTAATACATCAACAGGGAAGAACTGACAATCCGAGAAGAACCCAGAGAAGAGAGAGACTATCCTAGAGGTGTTAAAACGAAACACGGGCATGACACTGGAAAAAAAACTATGGCATAAGAAACTGATCAGGGTGAAGGACGAAATCAGGGTAAGAACCCGAAGGCGAAAAACTTATCTATTCAAAGGATAACAGAAAATCTGGGCCAAACCCGGGGAAAGAACTAGTCTAATCCGAACAAACAATCCTAACAATATACAATCAAAACATACAATAAAGAAAAATACATAATCCTATTAGGGTTAGCAGCACCTAATTGGGGGGTTCTAAGTTCACTATATGCAAAAGGCTAGTTTTGGTCAATTTGAACATGGTACCCTTCTGAATAGAGCCGGGTATATACCTCTCATGCCTGGAGTGGTGCAGGACATGGTCAAACAATATGCTCGAACTCTTTTACTGCACCTATGATAGTGTACAGTCAGTAAGGGGTGCCCATCTTTCCAACAATCCCTGAAACGGATGAACGTTCAGGGCATCAGGTCGACCAGGCAGGGGGTTGAAGAACAATGCACGTGCATGCAGAAATACAAATGAGAAATTTTATTAACAACCAATAATGTTTTCAAGTCTAGCCCTCTAATTTGATTTTGGAAATCAGTCCCAAACAAAGTTGCCAGAAAATACTGTGGCGTTGGGATTTAAGGGTCAAAAATAAGAGAATTCAAAAGAAATTTTAGAAAATATTTTAACACCTTAAAAACTAAATTTTGAAAATCTATTTTTATTAAAAATAAAGTCGCCACTTAGTTTTTGAGAAAAAAAACTAAGAAAAACAAAAATGGCTATTGATCTCGAAAATGTTAACCAGATAAACAAGGTTCGAGGGCTAAGGTGCGAATCGGGAAAGGTGTTAGGCACTCCGTTCGTCCAACTATAAGGTTGGCCTCTACTAATTATTATTGGTTCTTTAATAAAACTTCTCAAATGCATGCAAATAAATAAAATAAAGACAAAGAGAGAATATCCAAAATTAAGAATAGAAAATACATAAAATATGCGCATAACACTCCAAAATAAATAAATGTCAAAAGAAAAATCTTAAATCCTATGATATGCAATTTCTATCTAAAAGATACATGAAACATACCCACATGCAATATTGTTTAAGCAAACTATACTAACTTAATTTGGTTAAAAGAAAAATAATGCTAAAATTGTCAAAATTATCTAAACATGGATTGCACCAAAAATGAACTACACAATTTTGAAATAAAATAATCAAATCCTAAACTAATATGTACAAGATGCATATTGAAAAGTTGTAGAAAACATGTAAAGGGTCCTATGTTACAAACTAACCAAAATATTAAACATTTTGTATTAACAAGTAAATACTTTTAAAAAACTTACAAGCCAAAATAAAATATTAAAAAATACTTGTTTAAACTATTCAAATAAAATCTAACTATTTCATTTTATGCATTTTAAGGGAGACAACTGAAATCAAAAGAAAATTATACTGTAATGATAAAACCTAATCTAGAAAGCTTTTTATGATTTTCTTGACTTTAACAAAATGAAAAGAAAGAAAAAGAAATAAAAATTGAAGAAAATAAAAGAAACGAAAAGGAAAATGGAGTTTTAATTTTATTAAGGAAAGAGAATTATAAAGCCATTTAAAGGTTGAAATTAACTTAAAAGCCTTTTTGTAATTTTTAGGTTTGATAAATAATAATATAAAAAAAAGAAGTTTAAAGAAAAATAAATAAAATGGAGCAATAGCATTAGAGAAAATAAAAAATAAAAAAAATAAAGCTACATCATAAGAAAGGAAATAAAATGCTAAAAAAAAAAATTACACCACTAGAAAAGAAAAAACAAAATGAAAAATAAAGACTAATGAAGGAATATTAAGCTAACATTAAAAGAAAAATAAATGCTAGAAAGGAAATACTAAACCAAAAATAAAATGAAACGCTAATGTTACAAGAAAAGAAAATGAACTACACTATTATTAAGAGAAAATTAGAATAACTAAAGAAATAAAATAAATGCTAAAAAAACTAAACTAATGCTAATAAAGGAAATGACATTAATATTACAACAAAAGAAAAGAGAATGAAAATAAATACTAGTAAAGACAATTAAATTAATGCTAGAAAGATAAAAGAAACTAAAAATAATTATTTAACTTAAATGTGAAATGTAGTATTAATTACTACATTCACATAAATGTAAGTGCCTTATTACAACAATTAACAACATTATTAAGTTGTAATTGCCAAAATATGTTAGCACCATTTAATGAATACAAATGAAAATTACAATGTGCTAAGTGTGAGTGCGAAGGAATTAACGATCAAAGAAGTAAAGAAAACAATTAAATTATATGAAATAAACAAGATTAACTATATAAATGAAAGAACATGCGAATTAAAATTGAATCTTAACCTGGTCACCCCAAAAGAGAAGAATTAGGTTAGAAGGACCGAAAATCCAAACAATGTACCTGAATTGTGGAATCCTCAAGTTGGGAATGTGCTTCGATGGGCCAATCCTCGGGTGGTGATCCAAGCAAGCCTTCAATGTCAGTCGGAGGTTTGACAGAATTTCGGCGTTGGGGCTCAGAATCGTTCGATATATCAGCAGAGTCTCTCCCACTCAAAATTCGTACTGAAAACATACGCTGGGGTACGGTATTTATAGAATTCTTCAACCAATGAAATGTTGTCACATTTTGGGACAAGTCAGGCCATTTGCAGTGGCGGTCGCAACAATGAAAGTTGGCGGTCGCCATGTTTTTGGAAGTTTCCACAAGATTCTATGGCGGTCACCACAATGGGAGTTGGCGGTCGCCATGATGGTAGGTGGCGGTCGCCACTTTTGGCTAGGATTTCTACAAAATTCTATGGCGGTCGCCACAATGAGAGTTGGAGGTCGCCTTACTTGGGCAACAAGTTTTGATAGTTCGACAAAATTTTATTGGTTTAAAGGTCCCGGGTTCAAATACCGAACTTGGATCACTTCCCGAGAATTGTGTCGAGGCACTAATTCACATGTTTTCATCATCGGATTCGCCTAAGATTAGGCGAGGTCAAATTGGAGTGTCTACATCAAGCAGTTAATTGGCTTGGGAATTTATTTATCAACTCAAAGGCACCTTGGCAACTAGGGTTTTTGAAATATCGATGAGACTCCCATGAAGATCCCATAGAAGCTAATTTTTAAAGCTAGCTCGTTGAGGACTGCTCGAGCGGTCTATTCACCGTTCGAGCGGTGAAGCACTGCTCGCAGCAATTTTGCAGCTGTTTAACTTATGTGCAAAAATATTGTTAAAAGGTGTAGAAATCGAGAGTTGAGACTGACCGCTTGATGGACCTGTCGAGCGATTTGACACCGCTTGTAGCTTTTGGACTTTTTCTGCTCCATTTTCGCTGTGCTGCAATAACAAATAATAATTCCAAAGAACAAGTGTCAAAATATCAAAGAATAAAATATAAAAAAATTTAATAACAATTTGTCACAGATTTGCTAAACTCAAAACGAATAGAGCCAATGTCAAATTCTCTAACAATCTTTCCTTTTGGTAATTTTGTAACAAAACCCAACAAATCAAATGCACTAGAAACCAACTAAAAACACTCACAAAAACGACACTTCATCACAAGAGAAACAAGATAAAAAGGAATTACTCCCCCTCAAAATAAACTCTCCCTCTTAACCAAGCATCTACCTCCATTTTTTGTCACGAATTGACGAACACAAAAAAATAAAAAAATAAATAAATCTTTTTGAGTAGGGAACTAAATTAAAGAACTAGTACCAGACCCATACACATTTTTATACACTTAAAACCACAAAGTCATTGATCAAAAACACACAAAGAATCCAAAATAAACTATGTTCATATATGGAGGAACAAATTAGAGTATATTCTATATGAAATAGTATGTGTGAGAGAGAGAGAGAGAGATTTGAAACGATTCCAGACTCTAAAATCAAATCTTGCATGAGATCTATATGGTTGAGTTACATTTATTTATCTATATTCAAAAAATTCACAAAATCAAATCAGTTTAGACCCAATTCACTTTAAATGATAACTCCCCCTCAACTGAAGATTGCAGATGTTTTCTTTTCTTTTCTTTTCTTTTCTTTTCTTTTTCTTTTTCTTTTTTATTTTTTTTATTTTTTTTATTTTTTTTTTCTTTTTCTATGCTTTCATTGGTGACTTTCACACTAGTATGAACGAAAAAGTAAAATTCGCATAGGCAGCCATTTTCTCAAGCCAAACATATAAAAACAAAGAAAAAAATTTAAACATTAAGATCAAGTGGGTCGCCACTATGAGGTTATTTTGTGAAAACTGATAAAACTGAAAAAATAAGAAAAATCCATAGAAAAATTCGATCCCAAGTTCAAAGGATCCCTACGTCTATCGGCGTTCAAGTGGTATACAGAATAGACTCATCTTTAAAAATATTTTATCTATTATGAACTAGATTATCCAACAATCAATGTAGTATTCAATATCTAACCCTAAACTGTGAGATTTTAGCCAAATAAAATAATACACAGAAATAATACTCAACCCTTAATGAAGTCCCCCACCAAAAAAAATTTACATTTTTTTTAAATAAAGTCTCCGAAAAAATAAAAATAAAGACTCAAAAACTAAGAACTACGACTAGTTAAAAAGCAATCTATATCACTTTTCCTTAACCATAATTTTCTAAACTTGATTTGATCCTTAACAACATGGGATTTAGGTATAGGTTTAGGCAAAATATTTTCAGTCCAAGCTTTAAAAGCAGTACTTCTAGTCCTAGGACAGGTCACCCTATTCTTGAATTCATTAATGTAGTTGAACATCATACTTTTTCTAAGAATAGGAGAGTTACTAGAATAGGAATAAAAATTTCCATGCAACTGAAAGCAATGGGGTCTAATGTGAACTTTGACTCCATAGTGATGACACACAAGAATGAATTTAGACTGTTTTACCTCACTATGCTGAATGGTGGTTCTAGCCATCTGATTTCTCCACATTTCATTGATTTTTGCTGAAGGACCAATAGCTGTTCTTTTCGAGTTTATTCCTTTGATTATTTCAGCTTTCACAAAATTTGGTGCTGATTTAGGTTGAGTTGGCTAACCAAATATTTTTTTTCTTTTGTTGACTTACTTGACGAAGCACCAATAAAGCCAAGCCCACACCTATCTGTCACAACCTTCTGTAACCCAAGCATATCATCCAGAGACTTGGTACCTGTATTCAACTTCTTAAAAGTATCTTGAGCATTCAACATATCTTTTTTAACCTTAATCAATTTTAATTCAAAATCAATTTTTGACTCAACACAAGCATGCAACTCTTTTTCAAAAACTTCAACCCTGGTGTTTCTAGTTTAACTCAATTCAAATAGGTTATTTCTTTATTTTTCACACTTCGTTTTTCACACAGAATTTCCTTATTTGATTTCAATTTCATAACCAGAGCTTGAGCTTTAGTTAGCTCTTGCTTGACACTTTAATTCTCTTTTTTCACACCATTTAAATTTTTTAACCAATTTAGCATTGTTTTTAGTCAATAAATAACTCTCATTTATAAATCTTGTTATAAGCTTATTAGAGAGTTTCATCATCCTTAGATTCACTAATCTCATTTCTCTCTTTTTCACCCGACTCACTCTCTTCTTCACCCAAGTTACTTTCATGAATAGACGTAACAAAAGCAACAACATTGTCATCTCTATTAGGGTTATACTCGTCATCATCACCCATCTTGGGTTCACTCTCGTCATCCTAAGTGACTATGAATCCCTTTTGTTTTTTTCTAAGAAAATTTGAACATTCTTTAGTCATATGTCTATATTCTTTGCATTCATAGCAATGGATTTTAAAATTTTGGCCTTTCGACCCCTTTTTTATAAAATTAGACATTTTTTATTTTTTTTCTTTCCCGCGTCTTTTTTGAGATTTTTGCTCCTAATTCGGCTTTTAATTCTTTAAAAACTTTTTGAACCTTTTCACAAAGATAACTATCATCTCACGATCTAAATCGTCATCAAAGTCACTTGTAGAATCTTGAGCCAAAGAAAACGCTAAATTTTTGGAAGCCGTTTTATTTTAAAATTTTAGTTCATAGATTTACAGGTTTCCAACTAAACTTTCAATAGAAATAGAGTCAATGTCTTTACTCTCCTCTATTGCTGTATCTTTTGGTTGGAAACGTTCGGATAAAAATCTAAAAAATTTCTGAACTATTTTAGAAGATGGTATTTTTCACCAAGATTAAACGAAGTATGCACAATATCACTTAAGTTTGCGTAAAAATTGTTAAAACCTTCATCGTTTTTCATACGTAACGTTTCAAAATTTGTTATGAGACGTTGAAGTTTTGAGATTTTTACGGTATCAGTCATTTCATGAGTGACTTGTAGTATGTTCCATGCTTCTTTAGCCAAGTTACACGTGCTTATTCTACGAAACTCATTATGTGTGACTCCACTAAAGAAAGCATTTCTGGCTTTGCAATTCTAGCCTACATACTTAAAATTATCTCTGTCCCATCTAGCCACAGGCTTAAGGACGGTTTCTCCATCAACAATAGTGGTGGGATGCTTCTAATCCTCAACTACGGAAAGCCAAACTTTTTTGTTAATAGATTTTAAAAAAGCTCTCATCCTAACTTTTAAAAAGGGATAGTTTTGAGCAGTCAATGAGAGGTGGTCTACCAATCAATGCGCATTCGCTAAGAAAATTCATTTTGTGCAAATCGATCAAAGATGGCACTTACAAAAAAAAATTAATTCTTTTCTAAGTGACCCGCTCTAATACCAATTGAAAACCCCCTTTTTATATGATGATTTGAACTAATTGATTTAATCAAAGAAGTCAAACACCACAAAACAAATAAAAACAAAACTAAACAACCACAAAAGCAAAAATTAAATCAACTACACAAGACACAACAATTTTTTACATGAAAAATTCAAACCCGGGTAAAAATCACAAGACCAAGCCAGGTCTACAAAGATTTGAGTCCACAACCTACGAATGTAAGCATACTCCTACCGAATCTACGTACACCAACTCTATATTTACCTGTCGCTGTAATCCACCATCGAATTTCAAATGCTGACGAAATCCATCACCAAACTTAGAACCCTTGAGAATCCACTCAAGAGACTCTATGAACTTGAAAGTATCGTTGAAGGTTTAATTGACTTGATGATGTTCTTGAACGCGTGGAAGCTAAATGATCATCAAGCAGTTGACTAGCTTAGGAGTTTGTTAATCAACTCAAAGGCTCTTTGGCAGCTAGGGTTTATGAAATATGGAGGAGACTCCCATAAAGAGAAACCCTAGCAGCTTATAAATATACATCACCAAAAAGCATACCCTAGCAGCTAATTTTGAAAGCTAGCTCACCGAGGACCGTCGAGCGGTCTATTCACCGCTCGAGCGGTGCACCACTACTCGCAGTAGTTTTGCAGTTGTTTAAATTATGTACAGAAATACTGTTAAAAAGTGCAGAAATTGAGAGTTGAGACTAACCGCTCGATGGACCACTCTACCAAACTATCGAGCGGTCTAATACCACTAGCAGCTTTTGGACTTTTTCTTCTCCGTTTTTGCTATGCTGCAATAACAAATAATAACTCTAAAGAACAAGTGTCAAAATATCAAAAAATAAAACATAAAGAATTATGATAATAATTTTTTATAGATTTGTCAAACTAAAAACGAATAGGGTTAAGGTCAAATTCTCTAACAATTATAAAAATAATAATCCCAAGACGGTCATGTTCAATACACACCAAGTGCACTAGCTTATTGAGTTGGAACTGTAAGGACCTAGTTCTAAACTATAGGATTAGTAACGGTAAGCCAACATAATCTTAAGTCATAGTAAGGTTAGAATCCTATCACAATCAAAACTTAAGAATTAGACCTCGAGAATCAAAAACCCTAAAATAAAAAGAAAGTCCTCTAACCTTGAAAGTCATTAAGTTACCCTAAGAACACTAACTCAAAACCCTAAAGAGCTAAACTTAGAAATAGAACTCCGAACCCCAAGCCCTTCTTAGGAAATGTTGACCTGGCCTCATAACCTTTTAAGCCTAACCATCTATATGTGTTATTCTATAACAGGAAAACCCGAATTCTAAATCCAAAAATTAAGAAAGTCAAACCCAAACCCCAACGTGAAAAGAAAATTATACTCAAATGCCTAAACTCTGAGACTTTCAATAATCACACTTTGACCCCAACTCTTTAAAATAACTACACTATCATCCTAAGACACCAAAGTTCATAAAAAGTTATCAATGCCATAAGAAGACACTTAAATCCTCATTCAGATTACACTCAAGAGTTTCTAAAACTCTTAGTATCAATAATTATAAACTAGTCCCTCACGTCTTTAAAATTTCACAAAAGTCCTTGGGATATTTTTTAGCATAAATTAAGGATAAGCCCTATTTTAGAAAAATACTTGGAGATTAGTCCTTATCAAAAGTATTATATTCTATAAAGTCCTTTCTTAAAATTTTGGATAAAAAATGAATCCTTATACCCTTTATCAATTTTAATTAAGGTTATACAGTAAAAGGATATTGTTTTGAGTTTCAAGAAATCTTTTTGCAAATTACTGATCATTATTTCCTTTTCAAATTACTGTTTCCGTTTTTCACAAAAAAATTTCTCTTCGAATTACTGTTTTTCTTTTCAAATTACTATTTCTATTATGTTAAGAAAATGTTATTCTATTTTTTACCCATAATTCTCTACAGCCAACATTAATATATATATATATATATATATATGACATGTGTGTGAGACTACCTAGGAGTATGTGTCAATTTTATTTTAGTAAATAAAATACAATATCTCAAATCAAACCAAATATATTTTCAACTTTCAAGAAAAAATAATTATATTTTTAAGACTTGTAACAAAATAATAAAATAATAGATGATAAATAAATAAA
>JAOTRH010080403.1:0-17235 GCA_034768845.1 Heliamphora exappendiculata
AATTTCAGATTCTGTAAATTGTTAAAAGTTTAATAAAGATGTATTTTCTGGATCCCCGAGCATGTATTTTATGTCGGCGTTGGAAATTCTCCCAACAAAGATCACTAACGTGATTCTCATAATTTTCATGAGATTTAAAAAACCTAACATTCTTCAATTTCTATATTTTTTAATACCACCGATTGAGTAAAGATTTTCTAATTTTATACTCACAAAACTTGACTCACCATAATTTTTGTCATTACAGTGAATCAATAGTAATAATTTTTTAAATTCTTGTCATTAGGAGATGCTAAAATAATAAATATCTAAGATTAAAAAATAAAAAAATATTTAGTAAAAGGTAGAAAAAGTTGTTTTTAAGCAAAATATAGTTTATTTTTATTTTTAGTTGAACTTTTTTCAATATTAGTTCAAAAAAATCACTTTTGAGATTCCCAGAAAATAATAAAAAGTAAAAGATTTACACACAAATATAAATACTTTTTTAGAAAAATAGAAGTAAATTAACTATTTGATAAACACTCTGGCAAACATGCCAATTAGCCCTGTTTGGAATTTTTAGTTTTTCTAAACTCTTTTCTTATTTTGATGGAAAAAAAAATCATTTTTTGAATCATCTCAATAAGAAAAAATTAAAAATAAAAAAAAATCTGATCAAAAGATGTAAAAAATTCACTAAATATGATAATCAACATATAATTTAGTTTATTAGCTTATTTTTGTTTATTTTTTCCTTTAATTACTAATCTGTTTTTATTTGGGTCAAAAAAATCTTATTTTTTTAGCTTGTTTCGGTTAGAAGTATTAAAAAATATAATAATTTAAACAAATAACGAAAACAAAATTCAATAAAAATAAAAATAAAATAAAATAAAAAAATAATTATCTCAAATGGAAGGAATATTATATATATTTATATGAAAACACGACACAATCTCGGCCACTATCTGTTCCATTGAATGAGCAACTGACACATCGAAAGGCCATAAAAACCAGCACTTCTCTTTTTTCTTTTCTTTTAAGACACACCAAAAACAAGATACCATCATGCTTCTGTTCATGGAAGAGAGAGAGAGAGAGAGAGAGAGAGAGAGGAAAAAGGAAATATATGTGGGTTTGGTTGGTTGGAGTTGTGTTCTAGTCCAACTCCTTAGTGGAATGTGATTATAACCTTTCACTTTACTACTTTATTGTTGCTCATATATATATATATATATAATTTATTATATTTGAAAATATGTTCTTTCAACTGTAACACATTGTGTTGATTGGCAAAATTACTGTTGATAGTTTTTATCTTTTTATTACTGATTTTAGTTATAAATTATAATTTTTTTAAGTATTCACAATTTTTGCTACAAACTATTATTATTATTTTTTTAATTCAAGTTATAAACTACAATCTTTATTAAACACTCACAATTTCTACTACAAATTACAATTTATAAATTATTAATTTTAGTAATACCACATTTAAAGTTAATTTATGCTTAGATTATATGATCAAAAGTTTACTTTATTTCATCTATCCTTTTAATGCATTATGAAAAGAGCTAGCGAGTGTGATTAATTTAAATTTAAATTCTATGATTAATAATTCCATACCTCTCTAAAAAAATTTCGAGGGTTTTATGGTTTTGGAAGAGGTGGTGGCAATAACCCTCATCTGATCTCCCTCTTCTCATATTTTCTTCTCCTTCCTCCGTCTTCTTAATTTAGTTATTTTTTCCTCTTATTGCTTTTATTATGCATGTATGCATTTTATTTTTGTTTTGTGTTGTGTTTATTTTTTTTTTCATTGTTTGTTCTTCACCACTTTATTCTTTTTAGTTAATTCTTTTTCAAATTTAAACGTCTATTAGATCGGTACAAATAGATCGACGTTAATAATTTAAAATAAAAGCTATAAGATCGTTCTTCTTGGTTGTGAAAGGAAAGCTGCGACATGCAACTCAAGGTTATCGTTTTTTATCTTTTATCTGTTTGACTTTTTTTAATGTATTTTAGTAATACCTCCTTAACGTGGAGGTTTGTGGTCCTCCTTCTGTGGAGGTTGGTAATTCTCCCTGTGTAGAGATTTCGTTTTTCATTGCGTGGAGATTTTTTTTCATTGCGTAGAGAATTTTTTTTCTTCATTTAAGAAAGTGTCTTATTGTATTTAATGTGCTTTTTTGATCGATTTTATGCCAAATTTACAATGCATTTAGATTTCTTGAACCAAAAACTCTAGTTCAATTGGCTTGTACCCCTTCCTTCTAAGGGGGAGATTGTGAGTTTGAGCTCATGAAAACATACCCGTTGTGCTAACTCTAACCGTCTAACTTCTTTCATTTAATTAACTCTCTAACCATTTCCAACAAAAAACAAAAAACCAATTCGTCTTATAATAACATAAAACATAAACAATTTGTGCTAATAGGTTTTATTCTTGAAAAATAATAGAAACTAGAAATTTTATTAAGAAATTGTCATACTATGCCATGATGAATACAATGATGCCACTGATGAATTCTGGACATTTTTGTTCAAACTTAACGTTTATGTTCTTTCTTCATTTTATTTTCTGTCATTATCCGTAAATATATAGGTGGCCCCATCTAATTACATACCCTCTTGCTGGCTTGACTTTAGAGAAAGAAGAGAAAAAAAAGTTGATATCAGTGAAGAGAATTTTAGGAGGTTCTCCAAATGGTTGGTTATGCAAATCAGAAATATTATTAGTTTTTCTTTAATTAGCATGGGTCTTGTCAGATACAGTAGTGAATATTCTTAGCTTACTAATTCTTTGAGTATGGCTTCTTTCCAATCATTCATTGGAATAGAGATGTTTATTTTTATTTTTATTTTTATTTTTTTGTGTTAAAAATATATCTATTTTAATTATTTAAACTCTCTATTTTATTGTTCTAAATATATATATTATTATTGTAAAAAAAAATTAATTTGATCGAATATCGGTAACTGTCTTAACAAATTACATCGTGTTGATAAAATAAATAATAAAATAAAATTTATAATTTATTTTTATTTACACAAACGTAATTTGTTAAGATAGTTACCAATATCAGATTAACTTAATTTTTTTATAGTAATAATATATATATTTAAAATAATAAAATAAACGATTCAAATTATAAAGTGAATCCATTTTAAACATAAGCGAAAAAAACAGAGCTGAACCTCTCCAGTCCAATGACTGAAGAGAAGCTACACGCATTTTCTTTCGCTATTTTTATATCAACATTTGTAGGCTGTCGTGGATCAGCTGGTTGACATGGTTTTTCATTTTTGATTTTTGGAAATTATGGAATATGAGAAACTATGGAAAAAAGAAAAATGAAAACTTTTTTTTAATGTACATTGGATTCTGTAATACGTCACTGCAACTTCATTTCTAACTCTTCTAACTTTTGCTAATTTTACATGTTATTTACAAAATAAATATATGTTGATGATTAAATCGGGATCAATGTCGGTATGCTTTTTGTGAATTTCAGAAAAGATCTATTAACCCGTTAAAATTTTAAAAAAATTTCTTAAACACCAATAAAGAGCTAGCCAAAAATCCCATTATATACTGCGTCGAGATGAGACAAAATAAAATTAACAGATAAATAATTATTCTAAACAGGTATATATATTAAAAAGATAAAAAATATAGGTACAGTAACAAAAAGTGGAAAAGGAGCGTTACAAATTTACATTACATGCAGCTCACCTGGACCAATTTCTGGGTGGGGCTCTCCTAATTCCCAAGCCTATATAATAACGACTCACACTCTATCTGCTTCCCGTGCCTTCTTCAACTTTAAAGTTCTCATTCCCCATCTCTGCATGTGAACCCTTCCTCCTCTCCCTCTCCCTCAAATTTCGCCATATTCCATCAAGTTTTTCGGCTCTTTCTTCCCCCATTGCTTTTCTCCATCCTATATTCCTCATCCTAATTCATCCCCAACTCTCTTCTCTTTACCCCTTTCTTTCTTTCTTTCTTTCTTTCCTGATCAAATGATGCCACTCCAGCACCAGACTAGTATCTCCGGCAATCCTGGTACTACTACCGTTCTAGTCGAACCACCAAGTTCATTCAGCAACGTCAGCCCTTGCGCTGATGATCCAATTCCCGGCGAACCCCAATCAAATCCTGCTCAGATTTCTGTTCTACGCAAATCGTTATGCCCCATCACACTCACAGTATGTTATTGAGATTTTGAACCTTCAATATTAATATTTGCAACTTATCGGCTGACATATATAACTGTATCACTAATAGTGATACTGCAATTTCAAACCTGATTGGATCGTATTAGCCAACTTAGTTTAAGCTTTGTGTACATTGGCCATTGGCCATTGAAATTTAGAACACACAATTCTAATCACAAAAACATTCGTGCTTCCAAATGCATATAATTAATGTTTAAAACTCAGAATGCATTTTTTATTAGTTGTGTTGAACTCTTATTGATTTCTGTGCACGGAATATTATTATTTCTATTACTGTTTAAAATCTGAATATGTTTCAGTTCGAAGACGTAGAGTACACAGTTAAGTTGCAAGCGACGAAGGCGGCGACGACGACTTGCTGTTCATCCCTAGAACCAAAGCCAACGAGAACTATCCTCAACGGCGTCACCGGCATTGTTCGTCCCGGCGAGCTCCTGGCAATGCTGGGTCCGTCCGGAAGCGGCAAAACCACCCTACTGACAGCCCTCGCCGGCAGGCTGCCGGGAAAACTCTCCGGCAAAATCACCTACAACGGACTCCCCTTCTCCAGCTCCGTCAAGCGCAAAACCGGCTTCGTTTCCCAGGACGACGTTCTCTACCCTCACCTCACCGTCCTCGAAACCCTGGTCTTCGCCGCCTTACTCCGCCTCCCGAAAACCCTCACCCGGAACGAAAAGATCGAACAGGCGGAGCTAGTCATAACGGAGCTAGGGCTAAGTCGGTGCCGGAACAGCGCCGTCGGGGGTGCTCTATTCCGCGGCGTGTCGGGCGGGGAGAGGAAGAGGGTGAGTTTGGGGCAGGAGATGGTGGTGAACCCGAGTTTGTTGCTGCTGGACGAGCCGACTTCCGGGCTGGATTCCACCACCGCGCAGCGGATTGTGGCGACGCTGAGAAGGATGGCGAGGGGCGGAAGGACGGTGGTGACGACGATTCATCAGCCGGCGAGCAGGCTGTACAGGATGTTCGATAAGGTGGTGGTGTTGTCGGAGGGGTGCCCGATTTACTGTGGCGGCGCCGGCGGGGTGATGGAGTATTTCGGCTCCATCGGTTACGTGCCCTGCTTTGATTTCATGAACCCCGCAGATTTTCTGCTTGATCTTGCTAACGGTACGTACGACAAAAGCAGCAAGTTTCTTTTCTTTTCTTTTCATTTTTTCTTTTCAAATTGTGTTCTTACTTTTTCTTTTTCTTTTTTTTAAATTTAGAAAATCAAAGAACTTTTTTGGAAAATTTAATGATTTTTAGCTTCTTTTTTTTTTTAGTGTTTTCGATTTTTTACATAAAATAATTTTATATATTTTTAAAAAATATTATAACTTTTATCATTAATATTCATTTTTTATAAAAATTATATTTGTCAAAATCTATCAAATAAGTAAAATAAAATTTATATTACAAATAAAATTATGTAAATTTTTAAAAAAAAATTATAACAATTATTTTTTATGATTTAAAGTTTTTTTTGACTTAAAACCATTTTAAGTCAATTTTTTAATTAATTGTCTTTTGTCTTAAAGTTACACTTATAGTTTACAAAATAATTTTTTTATTTATTTAACTTAAAACGATTTTAAGAAAAAAAACCTACCTTAAAATTATATTACCAAACAAGACCTTGTTATACATTTAGTAGCTAGTAAAAGCTTACAATTTCAACTAATAAAAGAATGATCCGTATATGTTATTCGATTTATCAAGTATGTGAACAGGTTTATTTTTATAAAGGATTGTACTTAAATGCACATATGAGAATTATAGACATCTCACAATGATGTAGGCCCTACATTGTAAGTCATAGTTTGGTGAGAAATTTGCATTTGATTCTGTTTAGTTAGTTTTTTTCTTAGTAAAATGTTGAAATGCCTAAACTAAAAAATGCCAAAAATACGTATCTATACATATCTATAGATAAATAGATAAACAGATAGATAGTAAATTGTTGAACATTTTTAATTTTGTACTCCAAATTATATATATATATATATGTATGTGTGTGTGTGTGAAAAGTGAATATGAAATGTTAATAGTGAACATAGCGTAATAGCGTGACAATGTGACAAAGGTGTAAAAATTTAGAAAAAGTATGTTCACTTGGAGTAATTATTCGATAGTATTATTTATTTGATATTTTTATTTAATTATGTAGTAAAAAATATCTTACGTATAATAATAGTGATTTATTTTTATTAAATAGATAAGAGATAAGAATAATTCACTTAATGTGTATTAATATTTTTTTGTTTATTAAAAATATCATAGCAGTGCATATTTAAGGAGTACTCAATTTTTGGCTTAAATGTATATGTGTCTTATGTGCACTCATAATGTACACGTGTCTATGTGTGATTTACTTTACGATGGGTGGGAACATTATTGTGTAGCTAAAATAAGAGAGAATCCAATAATTATATTTCTATATTGTATGGATAATGAAAGTAATGGGACGAAGGATGCCTGCAGTGTTTTTTTAAGAGATAGTAGGTTGTTATGTTTTTAATGGTCTGATTTTTTAAATGTATTTTTATGTATAGATTCATTCATTATATACAACTCATTAAATTCATTGCTCATACAAAATAAAATAAAATAAAATTTATTCGATATCTGTAGTTATGCGATCAAAAAAATTTTGTTTAACTATTTTTTCTAATGTCAAATTTGCTTTATTTATAAAAAAAAAAATTAATATGTAGCTATGTGATTGAAAAGTATTGACTTAACTAATTTTTCTTCAAAGTGCATTTACTGTTTATTTATTTGTAATTATATTTAATCTAATTGTATAATTACAGATATCTAATTGATTTTATTTTTTATACCAATATAACTAATTTAACTCAGTAAAAATATATCTAAAAACTAAACTCTTTCAAGATAATAGAAAGGCACTATCCTTAAAGGTACAACGCCCACTCCATCTAAGAAAAAACTATTATATCAGACAACGATTGCCAAACGGGTAGCTAAAACCAAAATAGTGCTGAGTGTTCACTTTTAGTTAATTATGCCAACTTTATTATTGCCCAATTGGCATACTCCACGTATTTACAATACGTAAATGCTTGGTATTAAAAAACTTGAACCTTTTAAAACAATTGGATGGGCTCACTTTCTCATATTACAAAATGAGCGTAACTCACACTCATTCTTTTAGATTTCATTACATTCCTCCTTTGGGGTGAATGCCTATTTGCTTTTTTTCAGTCTTTAATAAAAAAAATTTTTTATCAAACTATTATATTCTGTTTGTTCATTTTATGAAAACGAGTCGTAAAAAAAAAAGTTTAAAAAAAATAAAAAAATAAGCGAATAAGCTAAGTTATTATGGGGGTATTGGATTGAAAAAGTTATTGTTATTAATTTTTAATTTTTTATTATTAATTTTAGTTATAAATTATAAATATTTTAAAATAACAACTTCTACTATAATTTATAATTACTTTTTCATCTATTTTAGTTACAAGCTACATATTTTATTAAACACTCACAACTTCTACTACAAGTTATAATTTATAAATTATTAGTTTCAACAATGCCAAACACCACCTCTATATTATTTATTTTCATTTTTAGTGTTATTTTTGTGCTTTGATCAAAATTTACTTACTTGGTGACACTCGAGAAAAGTAAAAAAAAAAAACATAATTAAAATATTTTAAAAAAAATTAATTAAAGGGTAAAAAGAATTCAAAAAAGACATAATTTAACCCACACAAGTCTTGTATTATAATTAGTTAGTTTCCTACTTATGAAATGATCTTGCTTCGGATACGCAGGGGTGACTCCAGACGCAAAACAGGATGATCCACAGGAGTTTCAAGGCAGATTAGCGGACCACCGTAACGATCAAAACTCCACCAAACAATTCTTGGTGTCTTCCTACAATAAGAATCTTTACCCTGCTTTGAAGGACGAGATTGGTCGAAGCTGTAGGGCCCCACTTCAATCCGTAGCAGGAGCAGCACCATCAAGAAGTAGGCCAAAAAAACTCCCCCTAAAATGTTGGTTGCACAAATTAGAGACACACTGTGTGTCTGAATTTGTATCATGGGCACCTAGCAAAACTAAAAAAAAAAAAGAGTGAAATGTATTTTTGGAATAATCTTTTATTGATCATGTAATAACTCATTTCACGTCGATGGGAGATAGAAAATAAGTCTAGTATATAAAGAAACTTGTGAGTTACTTCTAATAATTTGAGTTTAACTGCTTAAACATTTTGGACCGTGTTAAGCTATTTATTCAAGTTATTAAAATAAAAATTTACTTGGATCGTTACATATAAGTAACTAATGTGTGTGGCAGGCAGTGAAAATCAATGGAGCTGCAGCTGGTGGGTGCAATTCAAGGTGTTGCTGAGAAGGGGTCTGAAAGAAAGAAAACACGAGTCCTATTCTGGGTTGAGAATTTTCCAAGTAATGACAGTTTCAATTCTTTCGGGGCTTCTGTGGTGGCATTCTGATACATCACATATACAGGACAAGGTGTGTATAAAACCCTTATTTGTGCCTCCCAACAACTTTGGAATTCAACTTTATTGAAAAATTTATGGTACATATTGGATAAGGTTTTTCGCTTTTTGTTCCGAAGCAATTCTAATAAAAACACTTTGCTCTGCAAGTAATATTTCAAAAAATATGAGAAATATATTTATTTTATTAAAAATTTTAGAAGAAATCAGTGTAATTTATCCAAAAATTTTATGCATAGTCCTCTCATCAGATCAAGCCCCTTTTAAAAAGAGAATTGTGCCCTAGTGATTGACTTTGTTCCGTAAAATATTGAAACTTTGTTTAGTGAACCGTTTTAAAAAAATTGGGTGGGTAAAACTTCATGTTTTTGAACATTTTTGTTATTTTTATTTCCAAAAAATACAAAAAAAAAAAAAAAGAATCAATTCCAATTTAACTTTATATACTACCCACTAGAATGCCCTGTAAAGGTCAATTCTTGAGGTTTAATGGAGGACAAAGTTTTGGTCTTAATAAAGTCCACTAGTGCTCATTAGACTCATTTTTAAGATAATAACTTTTTTATTTTATTTTATTTTATTTTTAGTAAAAAATTTTAATTTTAGCAAAAGTTGTTCATTGTTTGATCAAACTAAAATATTTTTTGAACTCATTTTATTTAGGCGAGCCAAAAAATAAAAGATTTTAACTAAGATATAAAAAAATATATTTAGAATGGACAAAAATAAGTCAAAAAAACCTATTAAACTAGATTTTATGTGTTTATTGTTATTTTCAGTTAACTTTTTAAAAACATTGTTACCAAAAATAAATTTGCTTTTTTTTATTTCTCTCATCAACATTATTAGGAAAAAATAAAGAAACTCTAACCGAAAAATAAAAAAATTCCAAAAATAAATAAAAATAAGCAAAAAACCACACAAATTAATCCAATTATATAAATCACTAATTTTTTTGTGCCTCTCAAGACGGCTATAGTAACAATTCCACGTGATTATTCTATTCATGCATATGTGCACATCACATAATTGGACACATTCTTCTTATAAAAAATCATTCATTCTTATAAAAAATGAGTCACAGCAAAATTCACCTGTTATAAAAAGAGTTTGTTTGACTATATAATGGCATTTGTGCTCCGCACCGATCATTTTCCAACATTTTAAGGTTGTATTGAGTAAGGTATTCATTTTATGTTCTTATTTTTAAAAAAAAATAAGATTCTCCAAAGTTGGCTATTGCAACTGCGAAAAATTATTAAATACTTATGAAGTACTATGTAGGCGATGTTATATAATATTTTAAATACATAAATGATCGCTATCTACACAATGTGAAATACTTTTTGTCTTCTAACTACTAAATAAAAATAAATTATCATATTTATACCGTAATATTTATCATCACCATATTAAATAAGAACACCATGTGAACTTGTCACATAAAATTTTAAGAGCACCGAATAATTACTCTGTGTGGTTCGGCCTCTAGGCTCAATTTCAAGGCACGTGTCAATGTTCCAAATGTCTAGTTTTATGTCAATGTTCCAAATGTCTAGTTTTATAATTTTGTGGACTAAATTATTTATATAAAAAGAATCAAGTTATAGCATTTTGATTAAATCACACTTATCATGAAAAAATAGACGGTTTGCCCAACTTAAAAACAACTGTTCATATTTTTCAAATCAAGTATAATTTATTCAAAGATTCTGTCAAATTAATTTTTTTTATTAAATAAATAATATACTCGACTAACTCGAGAAAACTAATAATTCAATTATGGATGCACAATTTGGGCATCCTCAATTCTGCATCCATAATTTTAAAAAATAATATTTTTTAATTTTTTTAAATTAAAAAAAAATTTAATAGGATTTTTTTATGCTTTATTTTTTTTTTCATCTTTTGTAATTTTTTTAAGTTTAGCAAAAACGTGTATACTTTTGATATGTTTAGGCTAAATTTATAATATATATATATATATTTGTCTTTTTTTAAATTTTTTTATCTTTTGAATATTTTTTTTTTGTAAATTATCTTGATGAGATGAATCGAAAAATTAAAAAAAATTATCAAAAGATAGAAAAGTTCAGTAAATCCGAAAATAAACAACATAAAATTTAATTTATTGACTTATTTTGTCTTTTTTAAATTTTTTAATATTTTTATTAAAAAAATTTATTTTTTTGTTTCGTCTTAACGAGAAGAATTGAAAAAAATATAATAATTTAATTAAATAATATAAAATTTATTAAAAATAAAAATAAACAAGATAAAATAATTAAATTGGCAATTATCCCAAATGGCTCAATATTTTCGTCACTCAAACTGAAAAAGAAAAAAGAAAAAAAAAACACAGCCAAAAAATTATTTTTTAAAAAAATAAGGGAAAAAAAAAAAACTAACAAACCTGAGAACATGATGTTTAACAGGTGGGCCTTCTGTTCTTCTTCTCAATCTTCTGGGGCTTCTTCCCTCTCTTCAACGCCGTCTTCGCCTTCCCCCAAGAACGTCCGATGCTGCTCAAAGAACGCTCCTCCGGCATGTACCGCCTCTCCTCCTACTACTTCGCCCGCACCGCCGGCGACCTGCCAATGGAGCTCATCCTCCCCACCCTCTTCGTCACCGTCACCTACTGGATGGGCGGCCTCAAACCCTCTCCGGCCACCTTTTCCCTCACCCTCCTCGTCCTCCTCCTCAACGTCCTCGTCTCCCAGGGCCTCGGCCTCGCCCTCGGCGCCATCCTTATGGACGTCAAGCAGGCCACCACCCTCGCTTCCGTCACCATGCTCGTCTTCTTGCTCGCCGGAGGCTACTACATCCAGCAAATCCCCCCCTTCATTTCTTGGTTGAAGTACGTCTCCTTCAGCCACTACTGTTACAAGCTTCTCGTCGGAGTTCAGTACTCGGAAACCGAGGTTTACTACTGCGGTGGGCCGGCGGCACACTGCCGGGTTTTTGGTCTTCCGGCGGTTAGGTATCTGGGGATTGGGAACAAGGGCTGGGATGTGGCGGCCTTGGCTGTCATGTTAGTAGGTTACAGGGTATTGGCTTACGTGGCTCTCAGAATGGGGCAACCTCGTTGATTGTATTATGAGATTGCGTAATTGATTAATCAGCACTTTCGTTTTATATATATAATTGAATATTCGAGTTAATTTGGGCGCACCTGACTTAATCACCGCCCCTAATTATATAGATGCTCGGACACAATTAAACACAAGTTATATACATATGCTTGGACACAATTGAACATAGGCTACTTACATAAAAACAAGTCTTACATAATAAATAATTGTATGGGTATATTTTATATTTAAATATTTTTACACGTGCATGTAGATATTTAATACAATCAATTAAAAACAGACTATTTACACATTTGAGGTAAGTCTCACGAATTGCATGTCATATAAAATTTATTACGTGCGAATAGTATTGTCATTTTATGTTTGAGCATGTATGCATATAATATATATATATTTTTAATCAAGTGACTCGGAGGAGAGTTAATTTGAAATTTTTTGGTTGGATAGAATTGAATGGAATATGTTTTTTTGTACGTATTGACTGTTTTTAAGTTTTTTTCTAATTAGCCTATGAAAAATTAACACTCATATTTTATTGAAATGACCCTCTCTCTTCCGGCCTTGCAAGGGAAGAATAATGATTTTGATGGACTGACTCCTTATATTGCTCTTGCCTACTACCTTTATCGTGCAGATGAAAAAGTCTTCAACAGTTATAAAAGGGTTAAATAATAAATAATAAAAAAGGGTCAGTTATGAATTGTTAAATAACATAACAATAAAAGTCAACTTATCACAATAACAAGTTAAGGTCATAAATAATACCAAATAATAAGGAGTCGGTTAGAATCAAATATAATTGCATGACCAGCTTTGGGACTAAAGCCATGAAGCAATTGCTTTATGCCTCGTAAAATGATGAAAATTTTAATTTGGAGTTCTATTTAGTGAACTTGTTTGGGAATAAGTTCTAATTAATTTTTGATTATTTTATATATATATATATATATTTTAAATTTATAATTATTCTTGACAAATATACATTTCTCCATATATTAGATGTTGTCATCTTTATGACCAACAACATTAATTTTAAGTTGCTGTCATTTTTACGAAACTGAGAAATCAGAAGCTTCATTGATGATAAGAACTTGTAATTGACATAGCTCAATCAGGTATTAAAGCACACATTGAAGTTGAATTTTGCATCTCTATTTCTCGACCGATCAAGGCAGTAAATTAGGAAACGACTTTCGATAATGGATCTACAAAGACAAAGTTCTGAAGGTCCAATCAGGTCTTCGTGTAGTGAACTCATAGACTGAGAGTGAGAGTTGTCCATTAATAGTTGATTGAGAAAGAGAGAGAGAGTGAGAAGCTTTGATGGTAAAGAAAAGATGAGGGATAATTCGGGTAGAGAAATGAGATATTTCACAATGTTTCATTTTTTATAAAATGAAACATATTTTAAAAATAAATGATACATTCCATGTGGTTCATTTCATGCATGAATGAGTCACTATTTGTTAAATAACTCAATTTTATGTTAACAAAATAAGATAATATATATTATTGTAAGGATAAATAAGAGTTCTGTGCAATCTATTAAATGTCTCAATTGTTTAAAATGTCTTATTTATATAAAATGAAACATTTTACAATGTCTCATTTCTTTACCAAAACATTGTTTTATTTTTTTATTGCAAGAAAATATCACAACAAAAATTATGAACATTCCTAATCAAAATTTTTGGAGTTTCCATTGATATTGATGATTTTTAAATGATAATATTTTTTTTATTGAAAAACCTAAATTCGTGGAGCATGAGTGGTGTATTAGGAGTAAATTTAGTATAATAATATGATATGGGACTTAATTGAATATTACTTTTAAGTTGAGATTTATACCTAAACAAGTATCTTAAATGGGACCTTGACCAAAATCTCCCCAAAAAAAAATTAAAAATAAAGACCCTAATTTGGTGTATACATACACTATATGAATGTATAAATAAAAGTATTTTAACTTTTTTTTTGTTTGATACATAATCTTGTAATTTTTAAGAGTTAATTTAAAATCTTTTATTGCTTAACTATTATAATTTCACATTGAAACATTTTAGATTTAGATTATTATTATAATTTGGCCATTATATTATAATTTTTAATATTTAATTGGTCGATTAACCATTAAGATTTTATGATAATATATTTTAGTTTTTAAACCCTACCATATTTGATTGTTAAAGTGGACACTTCTAAAATTTGTGACAAGCATGTTTAATAGGACAAGCATTAGGGATGCAAAAGCAGCCCAAGGCCATATGAGTCAGGTTCGAGTTGGTCCGTGACCCGTGGCCCAAAAGTTCACCCATATGCCTACCCACAACTAGCCATTGGGCCCAGTCCGGTGCCCCAAACAATCATAATTTTTTTGATGGCCCGAATCGCTTGATTTTGAAAATCAATGGCCAAGATTAATTGTCCGTTGAGCCCGGCCTAGCCCAGCCTAAGCCCGGCCAACGGTTAGTTTTGATTTTTTTTAAATTTACATTTTTTTTCTATAAATAAGGCTCCCTACCTTCGTTCAATTCACTCAAACATTTTCTATACTTTTTCTACTCTCTTCTCTCTAATTAGTTGGTAATTCGTGAGTTGGCAATATTCGAATTCGGTGACGTTCAGGTTCGATGTAATTGTTAATGAACCAATGAGTGAAGATCAAAAATCAAAATCAAGATCAAAACACAAATCGATCGAGATTAAAATTAAAGATCGGAGTTTTTTAATTCGGTTTGCTTTATTTTCTACAATTTAATTTTTTTTTCAATATTTAATTTATTTGAATACATTTTTTAAAATTCTAATTAATTTCTTTAAAAAATAAATTTTATTTTATTTTCAAAATTTTATTATAAGTTACTTTTTTCTACTCTCTATTATCTAATTTATCAATTTCGCTTTAAAATTTTATAATTTTTTATTTTATTGATGGATCTAAATATATTTACCGTTGACGAATAAGAAAATATTTTTATATTTTCACATAGTGGTTCTAATTTTACTTTCCTTGCTCCTATTCCTAATCCACCAACTGGTTTATCAGCAACTACATCTACATCTGCACATGTAAGTTCATCTAGCAAAAGGGTTTCAAATGTGTGAAATTTTTTTGAAAAGTTTTTTGAAAAAAATAATGATGCCACCGTTATTGTTAAAGTAAAATGTAAAATTTGTAATAAATTACTTTCGGGTCACACATCGAGAGACACTAGCCATTTACGTAGACATTTTGATAGTCACCTAAAAAATACACCTCTTAATCTCATTTCACAAATGTAGATATATAAAGGTCCAACTGGTAATATCACTAATTTTATTTATGATCTTACATGCGCATAAAATTATGTTATTGATTATATCATTTAACAGGAATAACTATTTTTAATGAGTAAACAATTGACATTTGAAACTATGACACAAGGCGAATTTGTTCATTAATTTTAACGTTTTTTAAAATACTACAAGAAATAGAATTTTAAGTAAATTTGATGAAATTAAAACCTAGTTGATAGATTTATTTATAAATTTAAAAAAAAATTTTTGTTTAACTTCTAATTTATGGACTGCTAGAAATGTACACGAATATCAATGTATTACAGCACATTTTATAGATAATATTCAAGTTTATTGCATTTAATTGTTAAACTTATAAGTTATAATAAATTAATAAACTTTTAATAATATAAACTATACACTTATACTTAATGATTAATAAACTTATACTAAATAATTAACTAGTCAATTAATAATAATATATTATAAACTTATAATAATATCCACTATAATATTATATTTAATAAGGTTATGTTTATATAATATAATAAAGTAGTAACTAGTTTATAGTTTAACTTAAAAACTTATTATTATAATTTTAATACTTTAGTTTATAATATATAAACTAATAAACTTTAAGTTAACATATTAACTACTACTAATAAAGTAGTAAACTAATATTATATTATA
The DNA here is from genome assembly GCA_034768845.1 of Heliamphora exappendiculata. Classification (NCBI taxonomy): domain Eukaryota; kingdom Viridiplantae; phylum Streptophyta; class Magnoliopsida; order Ericales; family Sarraceniaceae; genus Heliamphora; species Heliamphora exappendiculata. The sequence goes on from JAOTRH010080403.1 coordinate 15,754, forward strand.
AATTTATAAAGTAAATAACTATAAAAGTAATAAAAATACAAATTTAAAAAAAACCAGACAAGGCACAGGGCCGGCCAAGGCTCGCCCACAAGCCCACATAGGCCTCCCAAAAGCCTAGGCCCAAGGCCTGGCCCGAGGCCCGAGCTCGTAGCCCGTAGTCAAAGGCCAAACCCTTTACTCCTAAGACCTGGGCCGACCCCCTCCCCCCCAAAGCCCAACCCAATGGGCCAGACCAAGCCAAGCCAAGCCAAAATTACACACCCAACAAACATTCATATAATATTTTGAAATTCTAAGAATGACCGTGATAAAATGAATCGTTGTTATTTTATTTTTGTTATTATCTGACTAACTTCTCATATTAAAAAAAAATTTAAGATTTTAATGAATAAATCAAACACATTATTATGATAGGTATATTGTTTTGAATTTTTCTAAATATATTTTTTTAAAATAATTTTTATTTTAAATTTATAAATTGTGAATATATAGTGCGCCCATCCTAAAATTAAACTTTAGACCCTATAATGTATAATTGCTCCTAATCTAGTCTATATCGTGCTATTAGACTAATAGCTTGATTGCTAATCCTCTTCTTTCCGTTGCACTTAGTCCTTTCAAAGCATTGATTGAAAAAGAAAAATTGAATTAAATAATCATAAGCAAAAAAGGATCTGCAGGCCAAGATAGCAAAAAGAATAAAGCCAAACAAGGATAGAACAAGAAATGGAAGAAAATAAATAAAGTACTCTGTTTTACTGTGCAGAAAATAAATAAAGTACTCTGTTTTACTATACTAAAAAATAAAGTACTCTGTTTTTCTAGTTTATTTGTATTGTAGCCTCTTGAGTTACATCTTACATGTAATTTGCATAATTTTCTTTGAATTCAGATGTTATTGGTGATGTTCACTGCTTCTTCCCAAAATACATCACATGTTGTCAACAGGTTTCATAATTTGCATTCCCTTTAAGTTTGCTATATTAATTAGAGGACTGGAACCAAAAAGAATGGAGAGAAGAGGTGGTGGAGCGAGGGTCCAAAGCAGATAAAGAAGTCTTGAAAAAAGGACTTCTTTCATAGAGAAAAGAGGGATCTATTCCCTTGGCCATCTTCTTTCACTTTTCTCGTATCTTACTTTCTCTTTTCTTGAATATGGGAAAGAGAATGCTGTCCAATTGGCAATTGCATGAGCCAAAGGGCAAGCATCCTGTAATCATCTTATTTTAAAACTCTTATTTTATTTTTATACAGTTTTAGTTCATGAAAATATATAGAGAGCCCCAAAACTTTCAAGCCTGGCTCTGTGCTTTAGCAGGAACAAAATTGTGAACCATCCCTATGTGATTCAAGATTAACCAAGATCGTCTCATCGTTGAGAGACTCACCAATGGAGTATATGTTGGGAGAATTTCCAACGCCGACATAAAATACATGTTCGGGGATCCAGAAAATACATCTTTATTAAACTTTCAACAATTT
>JAOTRH010080414.1:0-17234 GCA_034768845.1 Heliamphora exappendiculata
ACATTCCCCCCCCCCCCCCCCCCCATAAAGCTCGGTTCACGATCTCAGCAACTGATTTTAGTAAAAACCCTTAGCTCTGCCTAGGCAAAAAGCCCAAACTCCAATTAGGCAAAAAAAGCCATAGCCTTGCCTAGGAAAACAATCCTTACCTCAGTCTAGGTACTAAAATCCTAGCTCCACCTAGGTGTCAGGCTCAGCGGCTAATTTTATCAAAAATTCTAACTTCCCCTAGGGTGCCGGGCGGCTGGTTTCAATAGAAATCCTAGCTTTACCTAGGTACTGGGCTCAACGGCCGATTTTAACAAAAAGCCATAGTTTCTGCTAGGCAAAAAACCCTAGCTTTGCCTAGGTAAAAAGCCTTAGCTCTGCCTAGGTAAAAAGCCCTGACCCCAACTAGGCAAAAAAGTCCTAGCTCTGACTAGGCACTAAAACCTTAGCTTTACCCAAGTGTCGAGCTTAGTGGCTGGTTTCAGTAGAAATTCTAGCTTTACCTAGGTACCGGGCTCAACTACCAGTTTCAACAAAAAGCCCTAACTCCGGCTAGGCAAAAATCTCTAGCTCTACCTAGGTAAAAGGATCAATTAAAGCTCAAGGATCTGATGAGCTCCTGGGCCCCGAATAAGAGGAGGATCCAAGTGGAAAATATGCGAAGAAAAGAAGATGCACAGCAGAACATAAATAGCCATGTACAGGTAATATCGTGCAAAAATTGTTTTTCATTAACATGATAGAACGTTCGGTTTATAGAGATTTCTAGTCAAGAGACAACGTGGAAGGGAAGGCATAAATTATGGCGCCGAGGGAAGCTCCCGCTTGAGTGAAGAATCCGCAGGAACACCAGTTCATGACAGGCCGGTCTTGTACCCGAATAGGATTAGGTCGTCTTTCACTCCCACGGCCTCCTTAGGCAAACTCTCCCAACATCGCTTTGAGCAGGCGTCCATGCCCGTCATCCTCCCAGCTATCACAAAATGTAGACTAAAACAAGGCCTTTCTCTGCGCCCCACCTCCTTTTGCAGCTCTCCCTACTTTCCTCAGAGGCTCGTGATGGAGTCTCGGGCCACACAAAGTTCAGTAGTAAGCCCCTCGATCTCAGTAATGCTCCCCATGTCTCTTTTGGGAATAGTCACCCTCTCGTTCGGACCAGGCTCTTGTACTCAAGCTTAAACCCTCCTTGATTTATGCTTCGAGGCCACCATGGTCCGAGCCTCTAGGCGAACCTCGACGCTCTACTGGGCAGACCGGGCTCTTTTCCTCCAATGGACCTCCCTTCGCTCCAGCAAGCATCAGGCAGGTACTTCAAAAACACCAGAACAATCCTTTAGATCGAAGGTGTCAGGGTTGTATACTAAGAAATCATGGATTCTGTTGGTTTTAGTATTTTATTTTATTATTTACTAAAATTATTTTCTATTTTATGAGAATCTTAACGAGCAATGTATAAAATATCATTTCTTTAATGTTATACATGGATGTCTTTTATTATATACAGTATTTAATCTAGTGTGTAGAGTACGGCTTGCACCTAAAAGACTAAATTATAGGTTCTTGTAGAATATAAGTTTACGATTCACAGTTTAAATGAAATTGGACAAACTATCGGAACGACTATAGTACAGAGTTTTAGTATGCCTGTCTTGGTTATGAAAAACAGATAATAGTGTCGTCTATTGTTCCAACTCTCTATGATAGTACACTTTGTATATTAAATAGGACCACATTGAGGTAATTAATTTTATACTGACTATATAAATTAATTCACACCGCAAGGTTATTATGAGTGTTTATGCTCTTAATCCCGTAATAATTATTATTCGCGTATATTTAGTATTCGTTGTTTTGATTCATTAGAGGGTGCGATATTTTACGAGTCAATATTTTCGGTAAGTTAAATAACGGTATTAAATAGCGGTATTAAATAGATGACGAATATTAATTATTGACAAAATTCATGTCCCGATTGTTCGGGATTGACGATACCCCTTAGGAAGCTTATAAGTTTTAACCAGGCCAAACTCTATAGGTGGATTTAATTATTTGGCCGTCAAATAAGTTAAGCAGAAGGGCTTAAGAAATTTTAAGAAGTTGATTAAATTAAATTTAATTAGCGAGTGTCGAGAATCTTAACGTGAGGAGATGAGTTAAGCATTTAATAATAGGAGCTTAAATAATCAGTTTTGAGAATGTGGATGGGAGTGCAATTACGATTCTTTAGTGGTATGAATTGTAATTTATGTTTTTATGAAATTATCTCAAGGACAAGTGAGTTTTCATAATTACATTAGAAATCCAAATTATATTTACTCTATAGGTTCCTGTTGTAACCCTATATATGCGGTTATACTAACCCTAATCCATAATTCACATTACATTCATTATTGAATTAGAGTTTCTACGTAAATCTTAGGTGGCTAGATTAGAAGGTTCAAGAACACAATAGGTCGTAGCACACTCTACGTTCGTGACTCGCATCTGGGAATACCGTAGAAAGTTTGATCGGGGTTTCAACTCGAAGGATTCACATTCGTTGATGTTGCATTAACCGAAATCATTCTACTAGATTTCGAAAGGTGTAATCCCGAATCTAATTCTGGGAGTACGGGTTTTATTTAGATTGTTCGATATCAAAAAATTTTAAATTGGAGTATGTTTCAGCGATTGTCCGTCAAATAATTTTTTATCAAAAAAATCATATTCAAATCAATATTCTTAGCAGTTTGCCTCCAACAATTGGTACTAGACCCGTTTTGATTAATGAATATGGTTTAATCGAGGGATCGGGTAGTTTTAAAACTGTGCTAACTTTGTTTTGCAGGCGTTCTAATCTCGATTTTATGATCATCGTTATATTCATGTTTGATTGAATGGTTTGAATGATGATTTAATTATTTTTTTTAATTATGAAGGTTGATCGTGATAATTTAGACTTTTTAGATCGATTGTGAGCCTTCGGGATATATGTTTTGATGTAAAAGCTTTATTTTTTCTTTAGATATTATTCGATATATGTAAGAACATGTTTAAATACACGAAGAACACAAAGAACAAGCACCGGCGTTGGTTTCGGGTGTTTCGTGCCACAGATCGCGGTGGTTTTTTCATGAATTTTGTGACAAAATTTTTAGCAAGTTTTCTACATTTTTTAGGCTTTAAAAACAGCATCAAGATAGTTTTTGAAAACATGAAAAAATCGGCACAAAACAGCGCCATTGGCAATGCCTTCGGCCGTTTTTGGTGATTTTTTGAGGTGTTCTTGAAACTATTTTTGAGAAAAATTTTAGGCATAAAATAGCAGTAAAATATAATTGAAAAACATTCTAAAAAGTTGTGATAAACAGCCGCAAAAAGCGGCACAAAAAACAGCGGTAGTGGCGGAGCTATTTTGAGGGATTGTTTTCATACTTTTTCGGAACTATTTTTTGGAGCGTTCTTCAAGGCATTATATAGCTACATATCAGTGCTAAAAATAATAGAAAACCAGAGCCAAAACAACCACAGAAGGAGCATCAAAAAGCGGCGGCGGTGGTTACTAGGCTGCGGCGGCGGCAGTTACTAGGCGGCGGTGGTGGGGGTTGTTCGGCCCTCATTGAAAGTAGTTTTTGGGGCTATTTTTGTTCTGATTTTTAATAGAAAAATAGTATATTTTGTGAACTATGTTCAAAAAAACATCGGGACAAAAACAAACATTGGATGAGGCACTAAATGCTGCGTGAAGGTGGCGGCTTGGGCGATAGCTAGTGGCTGGGCTATTATGGCCGACTATTTTGGTGGTTTTGGAACTCGGGTGGTGTTGTATAACTATAACACTGCGTTATGAAGATTCCTGATAGATTTCGGATACCGAAAAGCTGATTCTGATAAGATTAAGTGATTTCAAGGTTATCGTTTAACATGAGGATGAAACTCGATAGAGTTTTGATTTGATCATAAAATCGGAACATATATATCTTGTATTTATATTATTTAATTGCGTAGATAATATATATTGTTATTTTTTATTTTTTATTTATTTTAATTAATTTAAAAAATTCAGTTTTAATTAATTTTTATAACGAAAAGATAAAATAAAATTTTCTTTGATTAAAATTAGTTTTTTAGAAACTTTTAGATGTTTTATTTTGTTACAAAGTAATACGTTTAAGATAATTTTTTTAAAATTAGATATCTTAAAAAAATATAACAATTAATTTTGAATTTTGAATTAATTAGAAGAAAAGGTTTAATTTTAATAAATTATTATTTTTCAAAAAAATGTGTAACTTGACAAATAAAATTAAATTCTTGATTTTATTTAAAATTATTTTTTTAAGTAAATAAGAATTTTAAAATATTTTATTTGCTATACATTAAAACACGAAAAGATGGTTTAAAAAAATTAGAATCTTTTATATTGTGTGATTTTTTGAAATTAATAAATTTATTTTTATTAAACAGTTTTTATAATCCTCAAAAATATTTTTTAAAAATTAAGTGGGAGAGAAAATTTATTTACAGATAAATCCCGCAGTCTCCATCACTAGTTCCTAGATGATATAATTAATTTTGCGTGTTGGCAGTAAGGCCTTCCTCCCAATTGGATAGAATTAATTGCGGTATCACCGGTATAAACCTCCTTTAGGGATAATTTTGGATAATCGTTAGTGTAGATCACTTCTCTATCTGAAGAATTTATTGCGAAATGATTGATTCGGAATTAGGTGAAAGTTAACATTTAACTGTAAATAATAATATTTTCTCCATCTAAATTATTACTATTATTTACCGGACTGAAGTTACGTCAGTTATTTAATTTTACTTGGTACGGTCTGTTGCCTAAATAGTAAAATTAATAGGAATTGGCTTATCCGGACAAACGATGGATAGTGGACGTCCTCCCATCGTCTATTAACAGGGTACTAGGCTGCTAGCGATTTTTTTAAATAATACTGAGAGCCAATTTAAAATAAAATTAAAAATTTTACTCGTCATAATTAATGATTTTTAATTATGTGATTCTTAATATTAAAATAGTTTTGAATTCACTCGTGACTATACTCAAAGAAAGCAAACTAACAGGACCAAACTATGTAAACTGAAAATGGAATATGGATATAACTTTAACTATTGATGGTATTCTTAGGATGTTAGAAAATGTGTTTGTTTCTAAAAAGGGTTCTTCCTCTAAGCCGAAAGGTAAAAAGAAGAAAAAGGTTCAGAAACAGTGTGATACAATTTCCAATGTAGTTAGTGAGCCATGGATTGGTGTAAAAAAGTTGAAAGATAGATGTTTTCACTGCAATCAGATACAGTACTGGAAAGAGCATTGCCCATTTTTTCTCAGCAAATAGAACAAGAAAAGTAATTTATGTTCACTAGTTGTGGAAATATGTTTAGCAGTGTTATCTATCGGTACCTGGTGTGTAAATACGGGAGCTACTAGTTATGTTTATAATTTATTACAATGGTTCTAGAAAACCCAACAACTCAGTGATAGGGAGATTTACCAACATATGGGCAATAATACTACATATAGGCAATAATACTACTAGGGTGGCAACAATTGTAATAGGAGATGTCACTCTCAGTTTTAGTGGAGATAGAGTTTTAATATTAAAAAATTGTCTTTACGTACCGTCCATTAGAAAGAATTTAATTTTTGTTTCTACATTGGTTAAAGACGGATATTTGGTTTATTTTAATAATTCTGTAGTTATTAAGGATAATAAATAGTTTATCTGTTCTGGTACATTGATGGATAATTTTCATGTTATTACTTCTATCTTTCATACACTGCAGCTGGCTAAATTGAATAACACATCTAATTTACCATATAAGAGAAATAATCATTTTTTAATGAACTAAACATTTCTTTGGCACTTATGCTTAGGTCATATTATTCTAAAAAGGAGAAATAGACTGGTAGAAGATGGACTTTTGAGTTTATTGGAAGTGGAGACACTTCCAATTTTTGAGTCCTACTTAAAGGGTAAGATGACCAAGAGGTCCTTTTCGGCCAAAGGCTATAGAAGTAAAGAACCGTTGGAACTGGTTCACTCTGATGTATGTGGTCATATGACTATTTGGTCTAAAAATGGCTTTGAGTACTTCATCAGTTTCAGTGACGGTTACTCAAGGTATGGATACATTTACCTGATGCACCATCAGTCTGAATGCTTTGAGAAATTCAAAGAATTCAAGGCGGAGGCGAAAAAGCATATAGGTAAAAGTATCAAATCACTACGATCCGACCGTGGTGGCGAGTACCTCTATGGAGAGTTTAAGGACTACTTCTCGTCAGAAGGGATTATATCCCAGTTGACTACACTGGGTATTCCGTAGCAGAATAGTGTAGCAAACAAAAGGAATAGGACTCTTATGGAGATAGCAAGCTCGATGATGAGTTATTCAAAATTATCCGATTCGTTTTGAGGACTTGTATTAGAGATATCAGTTTATATTCTGAATTTGGTACCTTCTAAGTTAGTACCTTCTACTCCCATAGAATTATGGACCAAGCGTAAGCTTAGTTTGAGACATATTCAGATTTGGGGGTGTCCAGCACATGTGCTGAAAAGGAACGCGAGTAAGTTAGAACCAATGACAGAAGTCTATTTTTTTGTCGGGTATCTCAAGGGAATGAAGGGTGGTTTAATTTATAATTCTAAGGATCATAAGGTCATTGTTAGCATCAATTCCCGATTCATAGAAGAGAATTATATTATGGACCACATGCCCAAAAATAAAATTGTTCGGGAAGAATTAAGAGAAAATACCAGTCTTGCCGCCGCCTTTAGGTGGCTCCTGCCGTCTCATTCGATCTCCGTTTTTTGACGAGCTTTCTATCGTTAGAAAGCTCTCAAAATATGGGATTTTTCTGTCAAAAAATATGCTGAAAAACTGCTCAAAAAAGGGCTAGAAAAATGGGGTAAACCTAAAAAAACGCTGCTGTCTGCCATAGTACTGCGCAGCTAACTTCCCAAGGCTTTTTCGACCTCTTCTTGAACTCAGTTTTCGGCATACTATATATCAAAAGAAATCTCTCAAAAAGTACTATTTTTATATGAAAACATATGCTCAAAAACAGCTCGAACAACTGCCGAAAAACCATCCGAACTCCGTTTTGACATACTTCATATCAAAAGAAATCTCTCAAAAAGTACTATCTTTTTATCAAAATAACTTCTCAAAAATAGCCCAAACAACTATCAAAAAACTACCTGGAAGCTGCTGTTGTAGGGCTACCGCCACCAGAAAAAATCGCTCTTGTTTTTTCCTTTCTTTTAATGAATTGTTTGGCCCAATGTTTTTCTGGTCTTTGACAGTATTTTGAGATATAATTTACTACTATTTTATGTTTAAAAAATTTCTCAAAAAATAGTCACAAAAATGGCCCAAAAAATCATAAAAATCGCCATCGGAACTGGGCTATTTTGGTGATCTTTTCTTGCTATTTTGACTTGTTTTTATGCTGATTTTTATGCATAAATACTACAAAAAAACTCAGTGGAAAAAACCATTTAAAATTATTAAAAAACTTACCGCAATTCGTGGCCCGTAAAAACCCGAACCACCGCCAGTGCCGCCTTCGTTCTTCGTGTTCTTGAACATATTCAACATATTCTTAAATAATCTAAACAGATATTTTAAAACATAAAACTAGCTATTATATCGATCATATGTCCCGAAAGCTCACATTCAATCTATCACGGTCAACTCCCGTGATTAAAAAATCAAATTAAATCCTCATTCACGCATTTAATCAAATATGAAAAAATAGATGATCATAAAATTGGGATTAGAACGCCTGCAGAACAAAGTTATCACAGTTCTAAATCTACCCGGCCTCGATAACCGTAAATAAAAAAAAAGACTTTAATACTAATTTATTGGAGGCAATACTGTCAATATCATTATTTTTGTAAAATGATTTTCAGTAAAAAATTAACTAGGCGGGCAAATGCCGAAACGGGCTCCAGATAAAAATTTTGACGTCGAACGATAAAAAATAAACTCGTGCAACTAAAGTCAATTTAGGAGAATATATTTTATCGATCTAATTTTCAACTACGACTTGATTTCGAGTTGAAGCTCCTATAAGATCTTCTACTGTATTTCCTTACGCGATCCTCGAACGTAGTGTGGGCTACGATCCTCCGAGAATTTGTACCGGCAGAACCCTGATATATTTTTCAAGTCTTGAAAGACAAAAATAATATATCAATAATGATATATGAACTATCAATCTCAAATTGGTTCACCCTACCCACGTATATATAGGGCTACAGCAGGAACCTGAAAAGTAATTATGAGTTAGACTTCCAGTGGAACACAGATACCTACGAGCGGTTTCTGCAATTATGGAAAGACGCGGCGGTTTCTATAATTTCCATAAAACACTGAATTACAGTTCACACAACTAAAGAACTATAATTGCACTCTGACCCATAATCTCAAGACATTCTTGCATTGAGCTCCTGATATTAAATGCTTACCATTTTTCCCCATGTTAAGATTTTCTATACCCGCCAATTAAATTTAATTACTGACAATTTTATTTAATCGGCATCTTGATAATCTTTAAGCCATTCCGGTTAACTTATTTGACTGCCGGATAATTAAATCCACCTAAAGTGTTTGGTCCGGTCAAAACTTATAAGCATCCATAAATGGGGTATCGTCAATCCCAATCATTTGGGACGTTGATTCTGTTAATAATTAATATTTGCCATATAAATAATACTGCTATCCAACTCACTGGGAATATAGACCCATATAAAATCGCACCCTCGAATGAATCAAAATAAGGAATATTAAATATATACAAATTAATAATTATTTCAGGATTAAGAGGATAAGCACTATTCATAATAATCTTGGAGTGTGAATTAATTTATATAGTAAGTAGTCAGTACAAAATTAATTACCCCAAATGTTCCATTTAATATACACAAAGTGTACTGGTATAGAGAGTCGAAACAATAGACGACGCTATTATTTGTTCCACGTAACCAAAACAGGCATACTAAAACTCTGTGCCACAGTCGTACCGATGGTAGTCCATTTCCATCTAAACTATGAACATAAAACTTATATTCTGCAAGAATCTAAAATCTGGTCTTCTGTGTATAAGTCGTACTCTACACACCAGATTAAATACTATACAGAATATCGGACATCCATGCATAACAAATAAATGATATACATTCATTGCTCATAAAGATTATCATAAAATGTAAAACTAATTTTATTAAAAATTAAATTAAATACTAAAAACATGATTTTTAATATACCAACCCTAACAATGGAAGCATTCAACATCTCACATAGAGCAAGAAGCAAACTTTTATTAACAAGATCAAAGCATTACAATTGCAATTAGACTAACCTTACAAGAAAAAGTAAAAGATAAAAGTACAAGGCATAAGTAAAAGACATATGTGCAAGACAGAACTACAAGACCAAAGTACAAAACCAAGGTACAGGACAGAAGTACCAAACTGAAATACAAGATGGAAGAACAAACCATAAACACCATGCCTTACTCCTGAAAGGCAACAATGCCAAAATTCAAGGCAAAGAAGGAAACTAGTCTCTAAGAGGGTGGGAGGAGAAGATAATCTCGAACCTTTAGAGACCCCTTCCCCCTTACATATACGCGAGCAAGCATGACCTAAATTCAAAAAGACATTCATCCCTTAAAGTAGATGAAAGGATGCCTTGGGAATCTGACACTGAAAGTGGGTCACATCAGCGCAGGGCAGACGAAGGGCCAACGCATGTCAAGAAACAATCACCCGATGGACGTGCGATTTTTCAAACAGACGAATAATGGGGAGATGGACCTGAGGTCCAAACATCTCTTACGTGTCGGTCAGGCCCAAGACATAAGAGTTGGGGGCAAATGACGGGGGATAGCTTGAAAACCCATGCGTAATTACCCATGTCCCAGGGGCCCAATTCTAAGGCCCGATTTAGAAAAGTCCTTTCAGGCCCGCCCATCCCTCTAAGCTCGAGCCGAGATGCGCAAAAGGTTCGGACCGAGGCAGACGCGCATGATGGGATAGCTGAACTCGTAATACCGTCTCCGTACACCCCTACGCCTAACAACAACTGATATGGCATGAAGCAATCCACTACCCCGCTGGCGTTGTAGAAGGCGCCACAAATAGTCTTTGCAAGGGAAAAAAGGCATTCCGTCAGAAGTCAGTTTTGGGGAACCCCCTTTCTTGCCAAAAGATATGGGAAATTCATCATTCTTGCTAAAAATCTTTAGCAGCTAAAATACAAAGCCTGAGCTCGGACACGAGGTAAGGGGGGACGAGACTACTTACTAAAACTTTGTCGAATTTGCTTCAAAGAAACTCTTGACTTTTATTTTTATAGTCCACTGACTTAATCATCAGAGGGGCTTTCCAGCCAAGCCCACCAGCCCATCTCACCCATGTTTCTTTGTGCAGGAGCAATTCAACCATCAAGCTCGAGGACCTAAGCGTAGTTCTTTTCTTTTCCTTAACAACATTTCATACCATTGCGGAATCACGCCTGCACAACTACTTTTAAAAAAAGCACCCTAAAAATTAAGATCATATTGGGCCTTGAAAATAATATTAGCCCCAGAAAAAAAAAATTGAACAAGGTCATCCAAGAATAAAATTGTGGTGTTTAGTATCACTAAAACTAATAGCTTATAAATTATAGTTTATGGTAAAATTTGTGAGTATTTAGAAAAAAATATAGCTTCCATCTGAAACTAGCTATTTGTAGAAAAAAAGTAATCGTAGTTTTTAGTAAAAGTTGTAAGTATTTAAAAAATTTTGTTACTTATTTCTAAAATTAGTAACTGAAAATTAAAAATTACTTCCAATAGCTTAGTCAAATATTGCTTCAAGAAAAGTTAAAATAATATTACATGTATCAACTTTTCTTAATTATAACTTTTTATTTAGTTTAGAACATGTCAATCTCATAATAATTAAATATTAATTAATAAAAATTATATGAAATTCATTGAATGAAAACAAATAAGATTATATATACTATGAATCCATATTTTTTTTTTGAAAAGAAAATAAGATAATATTATAAATTAGCAATTATTTTGGATATAGACTTCATCAGAATTTAACAAATCAGTTATGGTTGGGGGCATTTGGCTTTTGGGGCCATTTGGCGGCTACTTTTGAGTTTTGACCACCGATGGCATAGTTATGATTTTTTTGAGTTTTTAGTTTGTCAAACCTTTTTTAACTCTCTAACTGGACATCATACTGACGTGTCGTCTGTTTTCACAACTTTCTTTAATTTAGAACCACGCGTTTTAGCGGGTTTTAGCGCTAATTGGTGGCAACTTTTGAATTTTGATCTCCGACGACATAATTATAGTTTTTTTAAGTTTTTTATTTCTCAAACTTCCTTCTAACTCTATAATTGGAAGTGTGAGACCCTGACCCGTTTTCTTTTTCGGCGTTTTCGGACGCGCATTACGTGTTCTCGTTTGAGCATATTTTTATTGCTTTTGATGCATGATCGAGCTTAGATATGCATGCGGGATAGGTTCTCGGGACTGTAGGCCGTTGTGGCGTGATTTTCAAAAAAAATTCAAAAAATTATATTTTGGAGGCTTATAAATATCTGGAGTTATATATTTTTATAAAAATATTTTCCAAAACTTCTCCAACAAGCTTCCTGTTTTCTCTCTACCTTCTCTCTAAGTTTTTGGGGGCCCAGGGGTCGATTTTCGACGATCAACCTGTCGATCCTTGTTATTGGCGTCGTGGTCTACGCGTTCATACGGACAGAATTTTATTCTGGCGAAGCTCAATTTTGCACGTGGGTCAAGACGTTGAGTTTTGAATTCACCGAGGTAGGATTCTAGACCTGTATGTTTTATAAGGGTGCTATGTGTAATCGGGTGTGTTTTTACTGGTCGGATAGTCATAGATCTGATTTTTTGTAAAGTTGGATTTTTGGGTCAAAATCGGTTGTTAGTCGATTTCAGTGGATGGAATCTTATTTTGAGAGTTTCTTTCGTGGTTTTGGTATTTGGCTTGAGCGTGTGTATGTTCGAGGGTGTTGTATAGGAGTTCAGAGGCTTCGATTTGAGGCTTGGAGGTTGAAATCGTAGCCTAAAAATAGTTTCTAGGCTGGTTCAGTCGACTTAACCCATGAGTTCAGTCGACTAGATCATTGTTCTTGAGGTTCAGTCGACTGGACCTCGAAGGTCAGTCGACTGGGCAGTGCTTCTATAGCATTTTGGTTTTTCCAGTGTGTTTTTCAGTCGACTGGGTGTTAGGTCTAGTCGACTGAAGTTCTGGGCTGTTGGTTTTGATGGTTTGGGTGGGGTTCTTGGTTTCCGATTGGCGCCCTATGGTATTGAATTGATTAATTTATGAAAATTAGTCGATCAAATACCTGTTGATTCCTTTTGGGATTTGGTTGGTCGTGTGGTGGTTTGGGGGTCGTGATGTGGCCTCGGGTGTTTCGTTTAGATGCCGTCCTCGAGTGTGATGTGCATGGTTGGTTTAGGGTTTGTGGCACGGCTATGTGAGTGCTGGTTATGTTCAGGACGTGTAGGTTTGTGGTTCGATTTTAAGGTTGGGTTCTGGTAAGAATCGATCTGAGGGAGGTTCAGGTGTTGATCTCCTAGTTAGGTGTTGGTTGTCCCGATGTGTGGACGGGTCCCAGTTTGTGGATGGGTCATTCGGGTATCAAATGAAGGGTGTGTGGCATGCCATATCGTGTCGGGTTCTGTGGCGTCGCTACGTGAAACATCGTGGTTATACGTGCTATGTGCTTATAGAACTGTGGATAGTTTTATACTTGTACATGTTAGTCGGTTATGTGGCCCCTTTGTGGTCTTGAAGCGTTTAGGGCTTCGATTTGTAAACGTATATGTTGGCTCGGTGTTATCCCGTAATATGCAGTGTTACCCTGTTGTGTTCGGTGTTATGCCATAGTTTTTGGTGTTATCCTGTAATATTCAGTTTTATTCTGTAATATGCAATTTTATTCCGTGGTATGCGGTCTTATTCCGTGGTATACGGTTTTATCCCGTGGTGTAATGCCATGGTCGGTGGTCTCACCCCGTGGCTTATGGTGAAGTTTGTGATTTTATCCCGTGGTTTGGTATATAGTTTTATCCCATAGTATACGGTTTTATTCCGAGAATGTATGTTTATGTATGAATCTTTATCTCAGTGTTAGGACTGTAGTTGCGGCGTGTGAGGGCCGGTTGTATATATCATGGATTGCATGAACTGCATTATGGTACGGATAACACCAATTTTAAATTATTTTAAGAGTCGTGTGAATCGCAATCTAAAAACTCTTTTTCAACTATTTACAGGACTCCTGTGAGTGAGTCAAAAGATGGTTTATATCATCGTTTTTTCGTTTGTATGTGAAAATATTTTTAAAGGCTTGAAAGAGAGTCTAAACTTGCGCTTCGATTTCCTAGCATGTTTTGTTTACATTGCATGCTTGTCTAGTTTCTGCTGATCCTTGATTTACGGTGTGGGATAAAATATTTTCAGGTACTGATCACGCTCGCTGATTTGGGGTTGCTGGTTGAGAGTGGAAGAGTTTTTGTCTTCCTTTTGTCTTCCTTTTGTCTTTTGTTACATGCATGTTGTACCGGCGTTTGAGCCGTGTAATGTATGCCATTTGGTGTTTATATACAATGTATGTATAATTTTATTTGAGAGTGTATTTTCGGGTTAGGTTGTTGTTTGGTTATTTTTGGGTGTTTCACGTGGTCTGGAGTTTAGGGCGTGACAAGAAATCCTATTTATAGGGATCAAAATCTCATGTTAGAAGGATAGGGCATACAAATCAAATCAAACATGGCGCAGAACAAGCAACAGGACAACAACAAAAAAATGTATTGCGCAAAACCGTTCAAATGGACGAAAAACGAACGGAAAACCCTAGTTTTTTTTTCCGAACATCTAAGAACTAAAATTCAGTACACCTACAAAGCGAAATATGTATTATACCTGCGTGATCCGTCTAATTTGATCCCTTTTTAGCACTTAAACTTGAATCTAAAGATCAAAATGGCAACCTAACAATCTCGTCTTCGCATAGACTATCTATTGTATTCCCAGATGCCAAAACTCAAAGTAAGTGTGTGCTTAGATTCTTCGAGTTCCAAACCCTCTCTGACAGTCTCTCATTTTTCTTTGGTTCTCACAACACGTGAAAACCCTAATGAAAATATGCATATGATCTGATATGCATTCTGGCGGCCAAGATTATGACGACATATATATAGGCTACAATAGGAACTTAAGGAGTAAATAAGACGCATGCTTCTAATGTAATTAAAAAAATTCACTTCAACCTAAAAGTAATTTTCTAAAAATGTAAATTATATATTATAGCATTAAAGAATTATTATTGCACTTCCGGACTTATTCTTAAAACTACCTTTCGAGCTCCTACATTAAGATTACAAATACCTATCGATTAAATTAAATTATTAATAATTATATTTAACTGATCAAATTTTATAAGTTTTCTTACGGAGGTATTACCAATCCCTATTCGGGACATGGATTCCTTCAATAATTATTATCTACCATATAAGTAATATCATTATCCAATTCACTGGGATTACAGACCCGTAAAAAATTGCACCCTTTAATGAATTAAAAATAACGAACTTTAAATATGTGTCTAATAATTATTTCGAAATTAAAAGTATAAGCACTCATAATAACCATGAGATGTAAATTATTTTACATACCGACTAGAGAGGGAAAGATCAATTTATAATATGGCCCTGTTAGGGATAAATTCCAAAAAATTTGTTTTGTTTTTGTTTTTTCTATTTTTTTATATTTTGAATAAATTTTTTATTTTTTTGAACCGTCTCGATGAGGTGAACTGAAAATGTAAAAACATTTGATGAAAAAATAAAAAAATTTCACTAAAAACGAAAATAAGTAACATTAAATTTGACACGAGGTAAGGGGGGACGAGACTACTTGCTAAAACTTTGTCGAATTTGCTTTAAAGAAACACATGACTTTTATTTTTATAGTCCACTTTCTTAAGTATCGGATGAGTTTTTCAGCCATACCCACCGGCCAATCTTATCTTTGTTTCTTTGTGCAGGAGCGATCCAACCTTTGAACTCGAGGTCCTAAACCTAGTTCTTTCTTCTCCCTAATAACATTTCATACCATTGCGGAATCACGCCCGCACAACTTTTTGTAAAAAAAGCACCCTAAAAATTAAGATCATGATTGGGCCTTGAAAATAATATTTGCCCGGAAAAAATTTGAATATGGTCGTCCAAGAGTAAAATTATGGTGTTTAAGATTGTTAAAACTAATACCTTATAAATTATAATTTGTAATAAAAATTTCGAGTATTAGAAAAAAAAAATAGATTCCATCTAAAACTAGCTATTTGTAAAAAAAAAAAAAAAATCGTAACCTGTAATAAAAGTTGTAAGTATTTAAAAGATTTTGTTACTTACTTTTAAAATTAGTTGTAAAAAATTAAAAATTACTTTCAATAGCTTAGTCAAATATTGCTTTAAGAAAAGTTAAAATAATATTACATTTGTCAACTTTTCTTAATTATAACTTTTTTTTTAGTTTAGAACGTGTCAATCTCATAATAATTAAATATTAATTAATAAAAATTATATGAAATTCATTGCATGAAAACAAATAAGATTATATATACTATGAATCCAAGTTTGTTTTTGAAAAGAAAAGAAGATAATATTATAAATTAGCAATTATTTTGTATATAGACTTCATCAGAATTTAACAAATCAATAACCTACTCAGGAGCTAAATTTTCCTAGACTTCCATAGCTTTTCTGTTGGTTAAAGCATTCTTGGCAAACCCATGTGCACATGCATTAACCTCTCCCTTTGTCCTAACATGCTTCCATTGTAGATATATAGCTAAAAGTGTCCCTTAGCCATTTGCATTCCTCCAGTATAACACCTTCAGGTGAGAGGTCTTGCTTAGATTACCCCTAACACATAAAATAAATACAACAAAAGAGGTTTTACTACTGATCTCACCATTTTAAAGAATAAAATATGTTTACAAAATTTATATTCAAAACTTATATTAAAACTACAAGGGTGGCACACATATGTGTGCAGTTATTTTTTAAAATTTTAAAAACTAAAAAGTAGTTAAGGATATGGAAATTAAATATGTGGGTAATTTTAGAAGTAAAATTTGTTATAGAGCTTCAAACCCTCTATTTTCCCTTTATATATTGTATAGATACATGAAATTAATATATATATATATATATATATATATATATATTATCTATTATCTATTATCTATTACTATTATTAAAGTGAACATCCAATTTGGTGTGCACTATAAATTGAAGCCAACTCACATTTTTTACCTACCTAAACTATCTCATAAAAATTAATATATGTACAGTATTTTTAAAACAAAATTCAGTTACAATAAATGTATTTTAAGAAAACAAAATAACATTATATAAACTAACACATCTAACCGTTTGCGCACGAGGGAAATCTCCTGCGAGCGAAGAACTGCCAGAGTATAGAAACAATGGTTGGCTTCCTTACTCTAACGAATTCTCAAGATCTTGTGTGTGTGTGTGTGTGTGTGTGTGTGTGTGTGTGAGAGAGAGAGAGAGAGAGAGAGATTGTTGTGCGGTGGATTTGGATTCAGTTCGTGGATCATTAGTTTTTATGCGCAGATCTGTATGTATAGGTCTATACTCCAGATTATAAATTGAAAGTTCGTGAATATAAATGCAATTTTCAGGTTCTATTGTTGGCTAATTTCTATTGTTGTTTCTTATGTTTATATACTTTTGTTGTTGTTAATGCATCAATCCGTACCTTTTCACTCTATTTTTCTTCCTTTTGCAATCCATATTTCTTTATCTGATATGGCAGGTTTGACACCGTAATCACTGGCTATCCCTTTAACACCATCAAGATATGTATTTTTAAATTCATTAGCATAATTGTTCGGTTTGTGTTTTTAAGAATCTTTTACCTTAAAATTGTTAACAAAAATTTATTAAAAAAATCACATATCTTAAATATATATATATACTTAAAATATCACTTGTAGTGGATATCTAAATATAAACTTTTTCTGAAATATAAATTTAAAAAAAATAAAATGACAAATGTCCAATAATAGCATAAAGCTTAGATTTTACTGACTATATATACCTATTGGTTTTCTTCTCTAGACGATAGCAAGAGTTTCTATGAAAAAAATGTTTT
>JAOTRH010080435.1:0-17231 GCA_034768845.1 Heliamphora exappendiculata
CGAGTTATATATAGTGTGTGTGTCTATATATATATATATATATATATATATATATATATATAAAGGATAAAACAAAAATCCTAGAAGACAAAGAAAAGAAGAAAATTGAGTAGGGACTTGAGATTGTCCTTAATTTTGTTACCAAATTTTATAGATTCATAAGCGCCACTTATGAGAAACTATTGTGTAGTTATGGAATCCATTGTTTAGTAGGTTTTTAATGTTTTCAAGATTACGTAAAATAAAATTGTAACAATTTAAGAGGATCATTGGACTAATAACTTGAATAAAAAATTTAGTACGCGATTCAAAATATTTAAGTCAAGTTATTAGTAGTAGTAGTTCTCAGATTTTTTTATATATCATATTAAGTTTTTATCTCCGAAGTGAAACAAGGTATCACAAAAATATAAAAGAATTGTAATTTGAAAAAAAAAAAAAAAAAACTAGCTATTGGACTAATTCTTAAAAGATTCTTGTATATGGAGCTTCCAAAACAATACTCTAAAATACAAGGGTGACCCCACTACTAAATTTTTAAATTCATCTTTGCTTTTTCAAAAAAATTATTTGGCATTTTTAAAAAATTACGTGATACTGTTTATGTGATAATTTTTTAATAAATAAAAATATTTAATACATGCTTAATTAGTCTTTTTTTATCTTTTATCTATCTAATAAAAATAAACCATATCATTATCTTGCATAAAATACTTTTTTTATATATTTTTAAATAAAAATATTGCATAAACAATATTACATTCCAAGACTACCAAATAATCACTCTGCTCCCACCATTATCCACTTTACCCATGCATGGGTAATTTGGTTTGGACGTTTCCCAAACAGTGTCTTTCATTATTAGGGCAACATTATTATCATTCCTGTGAACTTTGTTGTTGTGATGCATGCATGGGTTCTTCTACGAAAACGTATGCATGTGTCTCTTGCACTCATTCCCTTGCTGGCAGCTATATTCTGATTCCCACAGTAGTACTGTTTGAATTATGAGGACATAAGCAGAGATGACGCAGATTTGGATAGTGTTTGGCACTATTTAAAATTAATAATTTATAAATTATAGTTTATAATAAAAATTATAAGTGTTTGGTAAGATTGTAATTTGTAGCTGAAATAGAAGAAAAAATAGTTATATCTTATAACAGAATTTATAGCTGTTTGAAAATAATCGTAATTTATAACCAAAATTAGTAATAGAAAACTAAAAACTATTTTAGAGGAAAATGGTTTTTATAAATTATTTTTAAATTCTTTTTTTTTTGTATATTTTAAAGTGTTTAGATCAATTTACGCACACTTCGACCATTTTTAGGAAACTAACTCCAATATTTATTTTCTGCTCCCTCGATCTTCATTTTCATCCTATCTTGTCCACTAATTGAGTGTCCAATTAAAGCTGACGCAAAATCACATGTGAATTATATCTACAAGAGTTGATAGCATCTAAGAGACCACTACCCAAGGAGTTGACCTGATGATTAAGAGTTGAGATTTGTGTATCAAGCCCTCCAACATAGATTAATGGGTGCGTTTCAGTTTAACATTACATTATTGAAAAGTTGTAGAGAAATTCAGTATAGATTCCATCGTAAATAAATTTCGTGATAAGAAAAAATGCCGAGCACCTTTTTGGTTGATGACTCAATGACATGGTTATTCAATTAGAAAAATTATTTTTTTTATGCGAACTCTTTCTTGTAATATTTATTTACTGATTTGTTACATCTATCCACATACATGTGCATTGGATTTAATTTTTATTGTTACTAATCTATTTTTTTTGGAGTTATTTTTATAAATTCTTAGGAAATTGGATATTAAGTTTTCCATAAGAATATTTAAAGGACGAACTTATATAATTTTATAATATTTTAAAATAATACTACTATAATTATGATTTATTTTTTCAAAAAATTTGGCTTGAATGGGTGAGCAAATCTGTGTACCAAAATCTGAAAGAACCGATTTGGTTTCCTTGGGAGGAAGATGCTCTCTGTTTGGGTTTTCTTGTTCTGATTCCATCTCAGTTGGCTCTCAAGCCTTTACTGTTATTGTTATAAACTCCCCCTACTCGGACCATAGATTTTCTTTCCCAAAAATAGTTATATTCGTCTGTCCCATGCAATGCATTATTACTTGAATTATATGAGAATGCCGAGGTATAAAAATCTCGAAAATGTAATTTAAGGATTTTTATTTTTATTTTTAGTAATTTTTTTTATTATTTAGTCAAATTATTTAACAAAAAAATAAGTCAAAATATGTCAATAAACTAGATTTTTGTTGATTATTTTCGTATTCAGTAAACTTTTATTTCTTAATCAAAAATTTCTGAATTTATCTCATTAAGATGATTCGAGAAAAATAAAGAATTTTAACTAAAAGTTGAACAAGAATCCAAAAAAAAACATCTACATAAGTAAAAACTACCCAAATTAGCCCAAATAGAGCCAATTGAGATAAGATGATATATAATTTTTGAGACACATGATCCTTTGCCTCTTCTCCAATTTATGTATTTAAGGAATAATATTTTTAGGAATTACCAGAGTACCATGTTGATTAATAGACATTAAGTCATATTTATTTTCCACCTAGCTAACAAAAAAAGGTTACTATATTCTATTTGAAATTTTTTCATAATGTTATTGAGCGAGAGAGTATCACGTAAGAAATAGCACATGTTTCATAATGTTATTGAGCGAGAGAGTATCACGTAAGAAATAGCACATTAGCCTGCTTGTAAAAACTTATTCAAAATAGTATTTTTCGTCTTTTTCTAAATTTTTTTATATTTTGGTATAACATTTTTTTACACATTTTATATTCCTCTCTCATAGCGGGGTAATCTAAAAACTAAAACACTTTTGATCAAAATTTTAAAAAAAAGCACTAAAAATAAAAAAAAAATTGCATTTTAATTTTTTACTGAGAACATAGAATAGTTGAATGAAAAAAGTGTCCTAAATTGCTCTATATATAGCACCATGAAACTACTAAATTATTGTATGCATCATGTGTACGAGCACATACCACATTGTAGAGAGATGCAATTAAAGAGCACAATAGCGTGTTGGGCTTTAATTGTAAATTGGATGCGTGATGTGCCTTTAAATGCTTGACTATCTGACATATTTTTGGGGAATGGGAGAATGGTGATCACAGAAGGATTCTCTGAGCACCAATAAATTTTAATTAAAATTTTATAATTTTATTTGAATAGTTCATTTTTTTTAATGGTAGAATAGCTAATGCATGAAAAAAAAAAAAAGTTAGTATGACACCATTATCTATATGATATGTTTGTCTTAGAAAAAATAATTAATTTACAAAATTTTGAGAATAAATTATAAAAGAAATATTTTATGATTATATGACTGATAATGTTAGAATGATCTAATTTTTTTACATAAATTATTTATTTAATAAATAAATAAAATAAATAATTCAAATTAAATTATAAAACACTGAATAAAATTAACTCATGATTACAACACTCTTGCAGGTTCCCCACTCTATATTTTTGGCATGAGTACTATTTACTTTGTAATACTTTTTATTAATTCTATTACTTATTTACAAAAAAATTAAGTTAATCAAATATATGCACATATATATCTAATTATATTTGTTTTAACTATATTTTTAAAAATTTATATTTACTATTTATTTATTTCTTGGGAAATATGATCTAACCACAGAGTTATTAATATTTAATTAATTTTAATTTTTGCATTAACTATCTAACCTAATGAATAGTACACATTGAACTAGTTTAATCATAAAAAAATATTTGGGAATCCAACCCATTAAAAGACACAATAACGTATCGTGCTTTAAAGGCACATTACGCACCCGTTCTATAAATTTCAGTGTGTTCTATAAAATTCAGTGTATTGTGCTTTAAAGACACAACACACACCCGATGTTATATGCATAAGCACATGGAGAGAGAGAGAGAGAGAATATTTTGAAACCACAAGGTTGGTTTATTTTTAGTTTTGTTAATGGAGGCTTTACAAATTAAAAAAAAATTAAATAAATAAGGAGGGGGATGGTTTTACAATGTTACATTGTGGATAAACCTGGTTAACCCATATTCCAAATCCTTGTAACTAGAATTCCAATGGCAAAAATGACCTGTCCCAAAAATTTTGTCATAATTGATGTTGTAAAATATAGCAAGTAAGTTTAATTATATATATTTTTTTGTCTTAATGTATTAAAAATCATTAGATATATCTCGAGATTTTCATGCCTTGAAATGTTTATATGGTTCAACGACTATCAATACATTAAAATAAAGAAAGAGACATGTACTAGATGATTCCTATGCGTGAACAATGAATTAGTTCCCTCCAACATCCTGATGGTCAAGGTAGGAGATTTAGAGGTTTGCTCCTTTTTTATTAACTACAAATAAAATTGAACATCAATCTCTCTTTTTTTAAAGCTTCCTTAGAGTAAGGAACTTCTTCTCTGCTTTAACATTTATCGTTTAAAAAGTCATTTCTGCTAATTTTGTTTCTAATCTTTTTGTACGAAACTTTCTAATTGGTATTAATTTTTTAGAGTCAGTATATATGAAACTTTGTCTCTATTTTAATTAGGTACTTTGCTAATAAACTGTAGAATTGATTCTTTAAGAATTAATTAATGTGCGCGTAAACTGATCTGAACATTTTAAAATATTAAAAAATAAAATTGTTTAGTTTCTTAGTTAAATTGTGAGGTTCAATGCCTTTTATTGATATTGTGATAGTTTTTCAAATTAAATGCACTTATTTTGGAGAGGTTGTTAATGCATACACGTTTTTACTAAGTGCATGCACTAAATGCATCATAATGCATGTACATAATGCATGAAAATTAAATACATTTAAAAAGAAGTAAATGTACTCAATCAAATTATGTGTGCATTTAGAACCTCTTCTTATTTTGTTATGTGAGGCAAAATTATTGTACGATAGAGAACACATATTTTTGGTATATGAATCGCACCCCGCGATATCTTTTACTTCAAAAAAAATTTGAGAAATGGTAGGCATTGCATAAATAGCAGACAAGTTAAATAAAAAATAAATTAAGATAATTTAAATGTATACAATATAAATTGGTTAATATAATAGTAAAAAAAATAACAAAATGAATAATGAAAACACTAGAATGAATGGTAGAATAAAATTAATATAAGACATAGTATTAAAAAAATATATAAATTTATTAAAACTAACTTAAGATATGACTCTTAACATATCTAACAGAATAACATAAAATAACTCAATTAATTTAAATTTTAATTTAATTTGATTTGATTTGGTAATATATTAAAGGCTATGCAAGCGAGCAGCACCTATTTTCTCATTATTAAAACTACGAATTGTACTGCTAAATATAAATTTTAGTATCATATCTGGAGGTGAACAATATCTACTTTTACCATTTAGTAAAATTATAAATTTTACTGTTAAATATAAGATAAATTATATAATTTAAATCAATAAAAAAGTAAATTTTATTCATCCGAACATATATCAGACTCATGACAGATCAATTATGGTTAACTTACAGCCTACAGGGTGTGGGGACACTGGCAGGCGTGGGCATTCATGTCTGGGCCAGTTTACAAAGCGATGGTGCTATGAATCAAGGATATTTTGAAAATAGCTTTCTATAAATATTGGATACATATTAAGGTCATGTATGTATGGAATAATTGCTTATTTATTTATTTAATATTATATATTTTTATTTTTAGTAAATTTTTTTTTTAATTTAGTTAAATTATTATACTTATAAATTTTGAGATGAATCAGAAAAGTAAATTTTTTTATCAAAATATAAAAAAAATATTTATAAAAGACTAAAATAAATTAAAATAAGTCAATAAGTTAAATTTTATATTACTTATTTTTGTTTTCAGTAGATTTTTTTAATTTTTTTATTAAAATTTTTTATTTTTTCAATTTATCTCATCAAGATAATTCGTAAAAAGTAAAAATAATTTAATTAAAAAAAAACAATTTTTTTAAAAAAATAAACAAAATTCGTGACATTTAATCAAAACATATTGATTTGCGCTTGATATGCAAAGATGCACATTGAATATGTTTGAAAAATATTTAAAATAATTTTTTATTTTTTTATTTCAAATATGTTTAGGATACGTAGAAGATATGTGAGATACACACGAGATATGTTTTCAATACACATGAAATACTTTTTTGATATGTTTTTAAAATTATTTTTTATTTTTTCAAAATTGTTTTTTTATTTAGTTTATGTTTTGATATTGTTATGAATGTACTATTATCTAAATATTTTTTTTATATTTAATACGAATTTTTTTATTTATTACTTATTTAGTTATTCTTAAATTGAATAGTTATTAAATATTTTAAAATGCAATAACGTGTCACATCATTTGAGATATTAATTTGTTAAAATCAGTTGTTATCCCTAGTATTATTATTGAAAATAACTATAAAATGAATTCACTATTCCTTTTGATATAGTTTTATAAATAATACAATACTATAAATTATAAAAAATATTTTTTTTATAAATATATCCTAAATGTACCTATATATTACTTTTTTATTTTAATATATGGTTATATTCATATCATATCTATATGGGTACTCCCTAATGATCATGCATTATGGAACTCAAAAATTAATTCATTACATGCATGAAGAATTTTCTATTCTCGTATAAATTCATTCATTAATTCACCTATATATTATTTTTTGGTTATAAAACTAAGCTATGTTTGGTCAAAAAAGTCTAAATGATTTTTTTGGAGCTTTTTTCATCTTTTTGCTTTATTTGTTTTTAGTTCAATTTATTATTTTTCCTCCTCATGAGGAGGAATCTAATAAGTATATTTATTCATATTAAAGTTTAAAAAAGCTTATTAAGGATAAAAAAAATCTATAAAAAAAAGCCTATTAAGTGGCTTTATTCATCTTCTCTAATTTTTTTTAAAAGAATTTTTGGTAAATTGTTTTTACTCTTCTAATGAGTTAGACCTAAAAAGTATATTTATTTAGACTAATATTAAAAAAATTATTAAAAAATAAAAATAAA
Source organism: Heliamphora exappendiculata (assembly GCA_034768845.1). NCBI lineage: Eukaryota > Viridiplantae > Streptophyta > Magnoliopsida > Ericales > Sarraceniaceae > Heliamphora > Heliamphora exappendiculata. The sequence goes on from JAOTRH010080435.1 coordinate 7,111, forward strand.
AAATTATACCAAACACACACTAATTGTTGTGTTGGGCTCCTTGACCACGGTAGCTGCCCATCAATTTCTATGATCAGTATCTGGATTTTCTATACCAAACACACATTAATGCCCAATGGTTTTTTTTTTTTGGAAATTCTACTTTCACCTTAGATTTTTTCATAATTTCTATTCATGCCCCTCTAAATTATAAGTTTGTCCCGTAAATTATAAGTTTGCTCTTATTTTCTTTTAATATAAGTCAAAAAAATGAATTATATGTGAAATAGTTCGGTATTAAAATGACTTATTTTTTTGTTGCAAAATTTGTGATAAGTAACGTGATTTTTTAAAGAGATATGTTTAATAGTATTATAAATGAAACTATTGTGAGTTTTTATTAAAATATGAAAAGTAAATTGTAGTCAATTGTAAATCAAGAATTATATATTAGCAATATATTTCCATGTATATAAACTTTTTGAGCAGCAATTTAAGTTTTTATTATTATTAATAAATGAAAAATAAAAAGTGTATGATTTATAATATTTGTCCCCACAAAACAAGTATAATGTCTTTGCCCTTGCTCTACTACTTAATATTTTGAGTGTGGGGTGCGCCAATGGTGATGATCAATATCGTTCGTAGAGAAAATTCATGAAAAATTTTAACTTTATCTAGTATCGATAAGTACTTGGAAAAGATAATCTTATTTTTAAAAATAGATGGTATGAATCTAAATTGGGTTTTTTTTAAATAAAAAATTATTTATAATAATTTATTCATATATCTACTGATATTCAATTAAATTTTTTGTATAAATAATTATTAATATTATTAATTCTACCAAATAAATAATTCTAGTTATCATTGTAAATCTACTCCAATAAAGAAGGGATGGAGAGCAAGAGAGCACATGCCCACTAAGATGGATATTGGGTCTTGCTATGACCCAGTTACAGCAAGATGGGTTGTTACTTACAAAAAATTATTTTAATTGAAATTTTAAAATTTAATCGGATCATGTTGAACTCATCGAGTAGGTAATTCTTATAAAAAATTTAGTCAATTGACAATCATAATCTATCTTATCAGAGTATATTTGCTTTAAAAAAATTAATTAGTTTATAATATTTTGAGAACAAACTATCAAATAAATGTATCTCTGCATCATATAGCTAATATTGTTTGATTAACTTGATTTATTTCAAAGATTACCTACTCGATGAGTTCAATATAATAAACGATTCTAATTAAATTTTAAAATCCCTTTTAAACTCATTTTAAAATCACAACCCAGCATGGATCACAGCATATAACTCAATCCCCATCAAGATATTTGCTCAAGATTTCTTGCTTGTCCTAATGAATCCGACAAGTTGTCCGGCATAGATTTTGTTTGTTCCTTTATTTGTACATTAACTTTTTTGAGTATGCATTAATGGAGTGTTATTTTGTAACTTTGTTCATTTAATTAGTAAAGTGAGTGAATAATTATTATTATTTTATTAATTCAAATTATAAAGTTCATTATGTATTGACAGTATAGAGATTACAGTTTAAATTAATAAAAACATCGGTATTGCTCACCAAATTCATCGAGTGAATAAAAAAATTTATTGTCGTAACAAAATATTAAAAATTAAGAGAATACTTAATTAACCAGATTAAATATGAGATTGAATTACATATTTCACGGGATATATTGTATTTCTCTTGCTTAAATATAACAAGTAGTGAAAAAATTATATATCAATTAAATAATCAATTCCACTAAATATAGAATATGCAATATTTAAGAGAATGCGACATTAATAATTTCATTCACTATTAGAAATGTTTAAAAAATTTGACTTTTAAGATGTTTAATTTTTTCAAAAAAAGAGAAATAAAAAAAATTAGGGTATTTGAAATATTTTTTATAGTAATTTTTTATTTTTTTACTTTTTATTAAAATGTCTAATATACTTTTTTTTTGTTTTTAAGTTATATGTTTGGATATTAACATAACCTTTTTTTGTTTTCGTAAAGATAGTTGATTTTTTTAATTGTAGATATTATAATAATTTTAATTCAAAAAAAGTTAAGGTGCTTAGAATGCGTATAAATTTTTTTTTTCTTTATTTCTTAGATTAAGAAATGAAAAAAAAAATTAGTTGGCTTTTTTGGAAAACCAAAAAGTATGGTTTAAAAGCTGGTTTTTAAGAAAAAAAAAGTTTTTTTTGAAAACCAAACAGGCACTTAGTCCCATGAAATTACTTATAATGTGAAATCATGTATCCCCTTACTATTAATACCATCAATCAAATAAAATCTAAAAGAGAACTAAAGGGATGGACACAGTCACTGCGTGTGCACAATAAATTATTTTTTGTGTAGCATAATTTTTTATTTTAATTTTAATTTTCAAAGGAAAAGGGGGATGCATAGGGGGTAAATAAAGTGTGCTTTGTAAATAAATTCTAGATAAAGTAAAAAGTTCATACGACTTTAAACTTGTGTTTGGTTTAATTTTTTTTAAAACGTTTTGACTTTTGATTTTTTTGAAAATAAATAGATGTAAACAAATGTTAAAAAAATTAATTAATTATAATGAGAAGCTAAACAAGTGAATTTTTTTAAAAACTTGTAAGTAAAAAATTTTCAAAAAAAAACTGATCTAAACACAAACTAATTTTAAGAAACAACAATTATAAGTGGTCTCCCTTATAGAGTAGTATAGATAGCATATCTAGAAGACCGCCCCTAAAAGATAGGCATAGATAGGCGTTTGTTGGAGTTGAATTTATAGTTTTATACAAATTTTAAAGAAAATTAAGTTTTAATGTGGTAGAAGATTACATATACAAGAATATCTTTGGCAGTTGGGTGTTTGATCATAGCGAAACTCGTGATCGAAGTTTATTATAAAAAATCTACTACATTAAAGTTTTTAAAAAATTTAAAATTTAAATTATTTTTAAAATTGTTTTTAATTCTTAAATTGTAACCTAGAGAGAACAAGATTTTATAAGTTATTATAATTATTTAAGAATTAAACTTTGATTATTATTCTTTTTATTTAGAAGAGACTTATAAGGATTAGGATTCTAGTAGTCAATTTGAGATTAGCTCAAAATGATCATTGTGGATATTTTTTATTATTATTTTTGAAATGATCTTTGATGAGGTGATGTTTTAGTAGGATTGGGTTGTTTTTACTATAAATAGGGTGGTACTCTTTCATGGGTCATTCACTCTACATCAATATTATTTCATAAATTCTCTTTTCTCTTGTGGGTTTGAGGGTGTTTTTCGTTTTTGCTAGAACGATATCTATATACTTCTAGTTTTATTAGAATACATTAGAGAGATAATTTTAGGAGGTTATGATTGATATTGACATCATGAATATAAAGCGGTGTTTGTTTTTTCATATTTGTTGGAGTTTGCTAATACTTTATCTCAGAGACACGTATCAAAAAAATTGATAAATTTGTAAGAGTTTCTGCATTAGCTAACTTCAAGATCTTTATTCCATCTGACAAATGCGTCAATTACAAAATAAATTCTTTATGAGATTCATATAAAGATTTTCAAAACAAAAAACAAAAAACATTTTGTGAGTTGGTATTTAAAAAGATAGCAAGTTTTGAATCTTACAAGTGCTATCTCTTTTCTTTTATTGTTCTTTTCCTCTTCCCCTTCTTCTCCACGTCTCTTCTCTTCTCTTCTCACAATCTCTCTACTAAAAGATTTTATCTTTCAGGAAGTAGGAGTCATGGAAGGTGACAACAGCTCATTCAATCCAGGTAACTTTTTCATCTTTTACTCTTCAATTCATTTGTACACTTATATTTCTTGATCTAAAAAATGTAAAAATTATTATATTTTTTTCTTATATGGATATGAGAAACCTCTCAGTGAGTATTTTGTGTTACGATTGTTAAAATAAATCCTAAGCAGCTATGAGAATCAAATGCATAGGATAAAAGAAACTAAAGTAAGAACACACATACAAAATACAAGATTTACCAATGATTTGTGTACAATATACTAATCAGGCTACATTTAACTTAACATTTTGGTATAATATATCCATCATCACCTCATACTTTAGGCTCTTTTTGTTTCACTAAAGAGCAGTGGAGAAAAAATTAAGATTAAGGAAGACACTAAGTAAGGCCTCGTTTGCCAATCAGTTTTAAGTTGGCATAAAACTAGGTTTTTGTCTTTTTTTCTTAAAGCCGGAAAGGCTCGTTTTCAAATTCAAAAACTTTTAACTTTTTTTTCTTTTTACATAATTTTTTATATATTTTTTAAAAATATCATAACTTTTAATATATAAATATATTTTTTATAAAAAAATTATATATATTTAAATTATACTCGTCAAAATCTATCAAGTATGATCGATATTGAATATATAATTGCCTATAAATAAATTTTATTACAGCAATTTTAAGCAAAAAGCCTCTCCCAAACGAATTTTTGACTTTTTAGATTTAAAGTAGTTTTAAGTAAAAAGCTAAACTTAAAACTAGATTGGCACACGAGACCTAAATATTGCTTAATTGCTTTGCATGAAAACATAAAAGGTTAGTTAACAAAAATCAAGAAAGTAAAGGTTTATAGGAAAACAATTATTTGTACTCGTGCTTAACTAAAAACAGTTTGGCCTCAAATGTTACACAACATAACTGAATTTGATGTTAGGGTGACCAAATTATCTTACGAAATAGATAATTTAGAGTACAGATAACTTGTATTAATAATTATAATTGTGTCACATAATTTAATAAATTAATTTTATAAAATAATTTAACCACTATAACATTATTGCTTTCATAATATGTAGTTATGCTTAATCATAAAGAAAGTCCAACTCACATTCAGAAATTAGAAATTTTATAATTGGCATGACATGCATTTAACAGCACAGAGCTGGAGGTGGGCTGTATGTTAGGCCAATTAAGCGACCGTCTAAAACTCCCAACTTCAATAAGTCTACAAATTTGTAAGATCGATTATGATAAATATTATGATAAATTACAGTAACTTCTCCTGAGATTTAGTAAAACATCAATTACAACATCTATAGTTTCTGAAATGTCATTAACCTCCCTTCTAGTTTAGGTTTTGTATCAAATTAGTTCAACGGTTAAATTTTCGATCAGCTGTGCCTTATTTGGCGTATTTTTAAAACAAATTTTTATGATTCAATCCGTTAATTACGTAGAACTCGTCGAGTTTGTTTAGCATGTGAAAATTCATATTCATCCGATATCTGTAACTTAGTGATTGAATAAAATCTCATAATAAATAAATAAATAAAAATTATAATTTTAAAAAATATTACTCAATCACTTAATTACAAATATTAGATGAATCTAAATTTTTACATATTTAACAAACTCGATGAGTTCTACATAATGAACGGATTGGATCATAAAAATCATTTCGACAAGCACACCTAATAAGACACAGCTGAGCAAAAATTTAATTGTTGGACTAATTTGATACAAAACCTAAACCAGATGAAAAATTAATAACATTTCAAAAACTACATGGATGATGATTGATATTTTACTAAATATCAAGGAAGGTCACTGTAATTTACCCATAATACTATTATATATATCAATTTAAAAAATAAATCATATTGAGAAATTTTAACAAAATATTATTTGTGAATTTTAATAAGACGTTTTATAATACATATTATTATACACAAATCTTTAAAAAGTTGGTGAAAAAGTATATAATTTATGAGGTCCACAAATATAGTAACATTTTAAATAAAAAGTAATAAAATAAAAAATTTTAATTAAATTTTTACAATCGAAAAATATCGCTGAAAAATAATATTTTCATTCAATACTCCCGGCACAAAACTAGTAAAGATACATTACATTATTATAGTAGTGGCATTTAATTTAATTTTCTTAGAACGCAAGTAATTAAAAAGTTTAACTTTTTATTTTTTTTCTCTTATAACTAATTTCTTTCTCTCTCTCTCTCATTTTTCTATTAAATCGACTATATCACACAAAAAAAAAATTTAAGTGGATCATCGCTATTAATTATCAATTGAAAAAGATATATTAAAATTTTAATTACGAAAATTTAATCAATAATTTTATATCTCAAAAAAAAATTTAAAAATAAAATATAAAAATAAATTTAAAACCGAAAGGCCTTAAATTAAAAATATTGCCTAAGCCCCCAAAATCATCCAACCGCCCACGACAAACTAGAATGAAAAATATTAACAATATTTGAAAAATCCTTAGCTGGGCTATCTTGATTTGTGGCTTTTTTCTTTAGCTTTATTTGTTTTGGGGGTTAGAAGAAGAAAAATTAGATTAATAGACAATGTTGGTCTACTAATTTTTTGGGATTCAATTTAAGAGTTCGATGAATGAGAAATTGACAATATCAAGTTCTATTAGTATTATTAGTATTAAGTTTTAGATTATTATTTTTTATTATCTAATAGTTAAAAATAATTTTATAATTCATATTTTTTTATTCTATTCTAACTAAATATAAACTAACTTTTTATACAAGTATATCTATATTGTCTTGATATATGAAAAAACATATAATACCTTTAGTATTATTAATTTTTTTTATTATAATCAATTTTATTTAAACTAACAAACAAGCCCTAAAATTCGAGCTTACAAGGTGGACTATGTGATATCTTTAGACTCTCTCACCTTTTTTGACACGAAAAAATAAAACAAATTATCAAAAAATAAAATAAAAAATAAAACAAAATGGTGTCAAAAAAATTTTCAAAGAGAATATCTCATCAATCCTCTAAAGAAACTCCTGAGCTTAACTTATTTTAAAAATCGTTGCATCCTAAATTTTTAAAAAAAATTCTAAGTGTAAAACCTAAAAAAAATCGACAGAATTTCTTTTGTTTTTCGAATAATCTCAAATTATCAGTTGACCTGTCAAACACAAACAACATAATATTCTCAGACACAGCCTGGATCTCAAAACCCAATAAAAATTAAAATTACTTACTAACTATTCGTTTCAATTTTATAACAATTACACTAATCTCAATTAGAATTAAACCATACAGTATTAAATCATACATGAATTTTATTACATACTCATAATAAATACATTCATCCAAGACAATTTTATCATTCTCAACATGGGTTTAAAAATAAAATATTTTAAGCCGTTTAATGGCTATTTATAGTTTTTGCCCCAATCAAACGTGACGTTTTTGTTATCATTTTCACAATTTAAGCTTTAAAATCCTATGCGGGTGTCGGATTAAAGTGCCGTTAGTTTGTACAAATTTGTTTAAATAAGAGAGACGTACTCGTGCAATTTCCCCAGCCGTTCAGTGGCTGTTTTTAATTTTTTCCCCTTGAACGGGTCATTTTCATTAATTTTTTTACATTTTAAACTCTAAAATTCTCCCCGAGTGTTGGATTGGAGTGCAGTTGGTTTATACAAGTTTGTTTAAACAAGAGGGAGGTGCTTGTGCAAGTAGTAGCAGATAGCAAACATACCAAGTAAGACAATCAAGTGCTGTGCTGGAGCATCCGCCATTAGTTGTAGATATCTAATCCTCAAGGTTATAGGTTAGGTTAGGTTTACATTAAGAGTTTTAAACCTTCTCAGAAAATTGATTCAAATATTATCCGAACTTCCCAACAACCTGCCAAGCTTACTAAATTAACGTTTGTGTTAGCCCTCCATAATTTACTAGTAAATTATGATTCTCAAAATATGGGAACTCTTATTCCTTCCAAATTAATCTCATTAAAAAACTAACTCATACCTTCAGTGTTGATTATAATCTAAACCCTCATACCTTAAACCCAAGTTAACAATTTAATCTTAAATCCTCAAATCGTTAAGCTACAACGTTTGGGTTGCCAATCTAAATTCATTCCACTATATTAACCAATGATTGTAGACTCACCTCCAACAATTTATAAATTAGATAAAATCTGAGTTAACTCCACAAAGTTAGGGCTTTCATGAATTTGTCACATATATCAACACAAATCAAAGCAGAATACTAAAATTAGTCTAAATCCTACCTCGAATAGTTTCAATGCCTCAAGATTTCGTTAAGAACGCCTCCCTAGAGTCTTGGCCAGTTTGAACTTTTTGCTTCAGGGGTTTCGGCCAGTTTGAGTTTTTGCCTCTTGATGCTTCAAAAACATTCCCCTTTGCTACGCGTCTCTCAATCCTCCTTTTGAAGCCTCCAATTTTTGCCAAACCCTAGCTTCGGCTATCTTCGAATCTAGCTCCTTACGCTTCAAATTAATCCTTGTATAGCCTCCGATAATGTTTAACCTCCTCAATTCGAGAGATTGGAAGAAATTTGATCCATTTCCGAAGCTTGAAGCTTCATTCATGGCAGAGATGAGAAAGAAAAAGAACACAAAGAAGAACAGGGGCGACGTATCCTGATGGTGGAGCTGAGGTGTGGTCGCCGACAGGGATGGATGGGGATGGCAGCATCGGCGGTCGAGGAGGTGGGGCGTGGGAGGCGCAGCAGTGGCCGAGGTCGCGCGTCGCGCGCCTGGCTTCGTTTCTCTCTTCTCTCGGGTTCTCTCGAGTGTTCTCCCTCTCTCTGAAACGTCTGTGTTCGCATCTCAGCTTCGTCTGAGATGAAAAGAAATATCCCCTTTTTTTTTTGTCTCTAGATTTTTCCTAATAGAACGCTCTATATTTTAAACAAACTTTAGTTAATTATTATTCTCCCCAAAATACATTATTCTTTAATTAAAATAAAATTTTAATCCCTTTATTTCAAATTCTTTTTTTTTATCTTAGGACCCATCATAATAAAATGCCTCAGGTATCCACACATGTCTACTGCATACCATATGTAATATTTGCCATGCAAAATCATTTTATGACAAATTTAATTTACGTTAAATTAATTAATTAATTAAAAATGCATCAAGTCTCCACGTAGAGAGAGAGAGAAAATATACCAGGACAAGCGGTGGTGGTCGACAGGAGCGACGACGTCTAGAACATAACCCTAGTTTGCGTATTCTCACTTTGGGAGAGGTGATAAAAACATAGAGGGATGGGAATGGCGGTCACGGTGGTGGCAGGGTAGTGCGTCGCGCACCTTGCGTTCTTCTCCTTTCTCAACTTCTCTTGAGCATCTTAGCCAATGTGTATTTCTACTCTCTGTCTCCAGAAACATCTCAGCCAAAGCTGAGATGTATCCCTCCCCTCCCTTCTTTTTTTTTTCTTTTCTTTCTAAAATATTCTAACCGGAAGGCACACAACTATATATAAAATTGAAAAACTTATAAATTTGCTTTTATGGTTAATTCATCTTTATTTAACCCTTTAATTTAATTAAATTTTAATTTAAATCATGATATCAAAATAATTTGATATTATAGAATTACGCACAATTTATTATCTTGAGACCGGGTCGTTACAAAATGAATGACCAGATGGATACAAGTAACAGACTCCTACCATTAGAACACTCCCTATACCTCATGCCTCAACAACTTAACCTCCGACGAAGCAAAAGAGAATCAACTAAGCATCATCGGCAAAAAAAAGCGGAGAAGAGTGGGCTATGGTCACAGGTGATCCAACCGAGAACGGAGAATCACAATCTCATAGACAAGTTGAATTATACATCCCATTATTATTCTTTCCATTCTAAAACATCCTTATCTTTTTTAGAAATTGTTCAAATTAAATCATACTTCTTTTTTCTATTCAAGTTCATTTTTTCCTTTTAATTTAGAAATTAAAAGCATAGACATTTAGAGACAACATTAGAATCAATTGTTCTACAAAATCGAAAGAAAATGCAAAGCACTAAATAATTAATCATTTAAAATATCAATAAACAACAATATATAGAGTGAGATTAGAAAAACCTGAAAGCGATAAAATGACCGCACTAAAAATGAACTGAGTGAGAGGCGCACGCCGAAGACGATTGAATGGCATGAAATGTGCGACTAATAAAAAAAATCATTTTTATAATAAAATATATATAATACTGTTAGAACTAGGCAACCCAAGAGGGGGGGTGAATTGGGTTTCTTTACTAGCAATAGAGATTTAAAAAGCTTTTTCAGAAAACCTTTTAATATTGCAATGAAACTAGATATGCAAATATGAAATCAAAGCAA
>JAOTRH010080446.1:0-17230 GCA_034768845.1 Heliamphora exappendiculata
GAGAGGATGAGAGGTATTCCTTATGCTTCAGCAGTAGGAAGTCTCATGTATGCCATGCTCTGCACTATACCAGATATTTGTTATGTCGTAGGTATAGCAAGCAGATATCAGTCTAATCTAGAGAAAGAGCATTGGACTGCGTTCAAGAATATACTCAAGTACCTGAAAAGGACAAGGGAGTATATGTTGGTGTACCGGGCCGATAGTTTTATACCTCTTAGGTATACTGACTCAGATTTCGAGGCAGATAAAGATTTTAGAAGGTCTACCTCAGGATATGAGTTTTCTTAGGGAAAGCACATTGAGGGGAAGTGATGTCTCATCCGGGAGATTTTACAACGTAAAGACGCTGTGGTTTGCATGGTTGCATCTGCAGATAACCTAGCGAATCCTTTTACTAAGGTAGAAGGGTTAGGTGTCAGGTGTGTTCTTGCATTGCTTTGAGTATAAGTGTGAGATTGTTGGGAATGTATACTGAAAAGTCATGCTTTTGATGTATTTTATTCTGGAACCCTGGCATATTAATGAAAAACATTTGAGATGGTTTTGCATTTATGGTTTCATATTTTTGTTTGTGTTATATAAATGCATAGTCCGTATATTCTGTCCAGTATTTGACTCGGTGCGTGCTACACGAAAGATCGGGTCAAATGTTCTGACAGATTATACATGTAGACTCACAATCGCAATAGATCCGGACATTCTATTGGTACGATTGTAGTACATCGTTATAGTAGCTGGTTTTGGCTAGGTCGAACGGATCGAATTTAGATTTCGAGAATTCGATATTCGAACTCGATGTGTTAGTACACTTAGAGTGTATTGAGCGAGATCAACGAGAAGATCAATTCTATACTGACTATATGAATTGATCCACATCCCGTATTATCATGCCTTGCACGAGCTCTTAATCCCGAAGTAATTGATTGGTTGCGTTCAGATAATGTACAGAACTTTGAGTCATCAATGGTTGAGATTTCCTCTATGAGATCAACAATACCGATGAGTTGGGTTTTGGCGTTGTTTGTCCGATGATCAATAATCAGCTGACGGAAACCACGTCTGAATTTAGGTTGAGGAGTTTCTCCTCGTGTGCTTTGCTTATAGGTTTGATTATGCCAAATCTATATAGTGGGTCTTCGGATCCGGGATATCAAAAGGTTAAGCGGTGCGGTTGCGAGGAGAAGAGGATAATTAAATCAGGTTGTCAGTAACCTAATTTATTTATCGGGAATCCATATCTTAAACGTGGGGAGAATTAAGTGCATTTGATAATTGAAAAGTCAAGACATAATTTGAGTTAGGGCCGGGAGTTCAGTTAGAACCTTTAGTGGAATAAGTTCTAGTTCGTGCGAGAAAGGATCTAACTCGGGGACAGAGTTATGGATATCCGATTTTCTCGTACGGTTAGCCCGAGTCCTATAATTCCTCGTGATCTCTCGCGTAGCCCTTTATATGCATGGATATTTTTTTCTATCAGTTTCGATAGTTATTTAATTTAATTTGAATGTCAGTTTTGCCGCCGGGAACATTCAGGGATTAAGTTAAATAATAGAGAACAGTATTGAATTTGGCACACCTAGGGATCACTCCCTAGGTGGCCGGCCCTAATAGGGGATAGGAGGTTATTTTATAGAAAAATATATCTCCTCCTTGGTTTTAGGAAAGAGATATATAGTTTCCAAGGATATCTCAAGTGATCTTAAAATATATCACAAGGAGCCAAAAACTAACATAATCCTTAGCCCCAGCCGCCACCCCCTTCACTCTCCCATTGTGAATTCATTTTTGCTTTGAGAGAGAGGTGTGAGATAGAAACCAAAAGGAAAAAAATACAAAGATCTGGTTCAGTGCCCACTTGCCGGGATCGTCGTATGTGTCGGGATATATGTGAGAAGATCATTGGGTCGTCTCAGATCGTTATTCTGCATCAAAGAAACTTGTTCAAGTTTCTTGAAGGTATATTTAATCATAATATATCAGTTTATTGTTATTGTTTTTCATGAAAAATGCATGCACCATTTTTTACGGTCACGGCGCCAGTTCTTAATTTTTTTTTCCGCATTCCAACAGCTGGAGCATTCATCTGACTGAACGGCATAACCAGAAACTCATAGTGACCATAACGAGTCCGAAAGGCATCTTCGCTATGCCCTCGTCCTTAATCCTCAACTGATGATACCCCGACCTCAAGTCAATCTTCTAAAAGCAATGGGACCCCCTCAACTGATCAAACAAGTCGTTAATCCTCGGCATCGGAAACTTATTCTTCACTGTTACCTGGTTCAACATCCTGTAGTCTATACACAATCTCAACGAACCATCTTTCTTCTTCGCGAACAAAGCTGGAGCTCCCCACAATGACGTACTCGACTGCACAAACCGCTTGTCTAGCAACTCCTACAATTTCACCTTGAGTTCTCTCAACTCAGTCGGTGTAAAACGATATGATGGCATAGAGATAGAAGCCACTCATGGAACAAGATCAATAGAGAACTCCACATCTTGACTCGGTGGCAACTCAAATAAATCATCAGGAAAGACATCCGGACAGTCGCACACCACAGGAGGTAACACCCCTCGAACTCCAACCGGCCCATCCAACCTGAGCACAGAAAAGAGAAAACCCAAATCTCCTTGAACCCGGGCAACACTGGGTATAGACATCAAGCCCTCATCCCGATCACCCACAAACTAAAAATAGTCACCCTCTGGCATACAGATCGACACTCTCTGCCGCTCATAATCTATAAAGGCACGGTAGGTAGTAAGCCAGTCCATCCCTAGGATGACATCAAACGTGGTCATGTCTAGAATAACAAAGTCAAACTCTAAACAACCACCGGCAACTTCCAACACGCAGGATCTACAGACAAGACTCAACGTCATATTCCCACTGACTGGGGTCTCTACGCTCATAGTACCACCCAACCAGTCCATGTCCAACCCCAAAGCAAATGTAAAAGAAAATAATATAAACAAATGTGATCCTCCGATGTCGATAAGAACACTGGCCCATAATCTAAAAACTAGAAAAGTACCTCTGATCATGGCTGGTGTAACAGCAGCTTCAGATGTAACTGATGCTTTGGAAGCACAGCGATCAGGAAGAACATAAGCCCTGGCCAGTGGCAGTCTAGTCTGCCCACCATAACCCTGAGTCGTCGGCTGTCTCACAGACTGAGCTGAAGTACCTCTCTCTACAAACTTAGAAGTCTGAGCCTTAGGCTATTGCAGAGCCTATCGCCTCTATACAGCTGAAGCAGCTCGCGCTCCTGTTGTACCTTAGCCATTCCCCTCTCTGGGACACTGTCTGCAAAAGTGCCCGAACTGACCACACCCAAAACAGTTAGGTGGGTCTCTCACCTGTGATTGGACTGGCGCCGAACTCTAAGCCTGGTCCTTCTGTTGGCACTCAACTACACGATGTCCTGGCTGTCCACAGCGATAACAGATTAATCCTCTCTTCTCTAGCCTTCCTGTCGAAGCCACAGAAGGTGTAGGTGCATACGACTACGGCTGATACGACCCGGTAAAACGAGAACTAGGTCCAGACAACCTCTGACACTTGTTCCTGCGCCCCTGAAGCTGTGTATTCCCCTTGCCCTGCTGGTTCTTACCCTCTCTAACCCTGCGGCTGTCTGCCAATGAGTTCTCTACCTGGATAGCAGCTTCCACCAGCTTGATGTATACCTCCACATCCAAAGCTGCAACCCTATCCTTGATAGCAGGTTGAAGTCCCCTCTCAAACCTCCGAGTACGCAACTCCTTTGTCGATACCATCTCAAGTGCAAAGCGTGACAGATTCGCGAATTTGGCCTCATACTGGACCACAGACAGATTCTCCTGAATGAGGGAAAGGAACTCCTCTCGGTAAGTATCCCTCGAAGATCTCGGGAAATACTTCTCCAAGAAGACTCTCGTGAAAGCGGTTCACGTCTCATCCACAGTGGCCTTGGCAAACTTTCACCACTCTCTAGCATCTTCCCGCAGTTGGAACATCGTCAACTTTACCCGCAAAGCATCCTCCTCGATATCCAGAGTATCGAAGATCGATGTGATTACTTCTAACCACTCAGTAGTAACTTTGGGGTCCGGCTCCCTAGAAAAGGTTGGAGGATCCAACCGCTGAAACTCCCTCGTAGCCACAAAAGCCCTTGGCTCAGGAACCCGTACACTAGCCCTGGTCACTTCTGCCATAGCTCGCATAGTGGCAAGTATCTCCTGGACAACGTCAGCACTGCCCACTTGTTCCTGTGGGGCAGGAACGTCTCCCTCCTCTGGAACCTGAACATAAGCACGACCTCGGCCACGACCTCGTCCACGACCCCGTCCCTACGCTCCTCGCGTAGACATAGTTCTATAGGAAGCAATATAAACAGGATAAGCTTTCCTACAACATGTTACTACGTAACAGAAACACAACGCACATAAGCATGCTATCACGTAGCCACGTAAGGTTATGCAAACACATCTCACATACCGAGGAGAACTAACAAGACAGACTCATCCATTTGGTTAACCTATTTAGATTCCCTGCTAGAAAACACGTACGCCAAATGCGTTTCTAACTTGGCTTCCAAATCTGTTATTCCAAACGCCCTAAGATAAGACTTATCAGTCTTGAGATTCAACCTTCATACCCACATATACACAACTATCATGCTCAGAAAGCTATTAACATGTTATAAACCAACGTTTAAACACCTGCAAGAAAGCATACACAATCAACCTCACCAGGTGATAAACCCATTTTCCCATGGCTCTTAGGTATTCGAACCCAAATCTCTGATACCAAATTGTCATCCCCCAAAACTCGGGGTCAAGTGAAAATTCACCAAACACCAGTTTTAATAAAATAGAGTTTATATCATCAAAACCATCTATTGAAATAAAGGGAAAACCCAAAAAGATACATCTCTCATAAAGAAAAACATACAGTTCCAACATGCATACAGTATATCGCCTTATGGTGTACAACAACTGCCTTCAGGATCAGGCATACCCAAAAGAAAAACTATAAAAATCTTCTGCCACCGCGGGCACCGCCAAAGCTACACCTATTCCATATCATCATGACCTGAAAAAGGTTTTGTATAAAAAATCCCACCTGTGAACCGAAGCCCAATAGAAACAGACAATACAGCTGTAAAGCAAGAAATATGCAATCATATAGAATGGGAACGTACTCAACCACAAGCCAAAAATGTTTTACGTCATAAAATCCCAAGTTTTCCCAAAACCTCCAAAACAGTTTTTCATTCACAACTAAGCATTTATTCAATGCAAAACACATTTTACAGTTGAAGAAAAACAGTAATCAAAACGTCGTTCCCTCGCGAAATGTACCATCGTGAAAAAAGAAGAAGAATATGATCCTATGTACTGACTTTATCACAAAGACAAAGGTAGCAACTATAGACTCCTGTCCATTACCCTAGACTCCAGCCATTCAAGACTCGCTAGACAATGACAAGTTCTATATGGAGCACCATAACTAATCATTTAATTTACGGGCGACAACCTGAGGGAACTAAGCACCCAGCCGTCTCAATTTACGGGGACTAACCTAAAGGACCTGAGTACCTACGTTGCGCACATTTTCGAACTTACACCGAGGGCAACTCGTGCCAAATACACGTCATCCTGATACATCTAGATAATCTTCTAAAAATCGAACCGTAACTCAACTACGAAAAACCTTTCCACAAAATACATTATACATGTATTTAGATCCATCCATCAACATGGAGATCAAACAAAAATATTTCAAAATATTTTTTTCTATTTTCAACAAAATGTTTCAAAACCTGAGATTCAACCCCGAAGGCGAGCTCCAAACCTCCAAAACATAAAATGTTGAGATTCTAATCAAACCCATCGTTTTTCAACAAAAACTATCGTCTTCCACTATTTTCAAGAAAACCCTTTGAAAACCATCCAACCACAAGTCATATAATGTAATGAATCAAGAAAAGAAAAAAATATGCTTTTTACCCGAAAAACCAAGGTTTAAACATATATATGACATTTCATGTATTTTTTACCCGGTGAAAACACATATAATTACATACAACACCCTTATACAATAGTAGGGTCTAGAATCCTACATCAGCGAGTCGAAACTCAAAGCCTCAAAATCCAAACTATGTCGGAACAAGAATCTGATCGGCTAAACACGAAGCTAGCAACGTGAATAATAGGGATCCACAAGCTGATCGTCAAAAACTAGGCTCGAGCAGGTCAAATATGTAGAGAGAAGGCAGAGAGAATGAAAGAAATAAGCTTTTCCAAACATTTCAGCCCGTGGAACTACTTATAGACTTGGCCAAAGAGCCGTTCAGTCGACTGAAGCTCCTCAAAAAACGTGAACTGCCACAGGTCATTCGACCGAACCTCTTGGTTCAGTTGACCGAACTCAAGAAAACCAGTTCAGTCGACTGGACCAAGCCCTCTAGTCGACCGAACCCAAGGGTCTCAGCCTATTGTTTTGGTCTCAGGATTTTCGTTCTAAGGCTAACCAAACAAGCCTAAACGAGGTCCGAGAAGGCGTAAAACACATCTATACATGCTATTCTATAACTCCAAAACATAAACCATGCATCGATGATATATAACATGAAGGAAAACATGTAATCATTTATATATATCAAAATAAAACGGTACAGGATCTCACATTTTTAGTGTTTCGTTTGACAAAAACAACGTAAAAATGTTAACTAAAATATTTTACTCAAAAGATCAAAATTATTCTTATAAAAAAAAAGAGGGCGTAAGTCATTTTACAATCGTGGTGTTAGTGGTGGTATTGGAGGGTGGTGGCAGCAGCAGCGACAATCACTTCTTTTTTTTAAAAAAAAATATTTTTTTTAAGTATCATCCAAATACTAAAAAACCAAAATTCTAAAAATATATTTTGTAAAATAATTTTACATAAAAAAATATTTTATTATAAAATATTTTACGTCGAAACAAACAGAGTCTAAAAATGAAATTTTGAGGTATTTAAATATTTATTATGAAGCATACATCTTTTAACTATCTATCAAGGATCAGGTACTCATCACCATTTGTAGGGTCCTTTTAGAAAATAATTAATAAATACTAGAGAGGCAAAATATACAATGTAATCAGAAATACAGAACGAAGAGAGAGATAGTTGGGTGAAGGAGAAGACTAGCAGTAGTCGAAGTATCTGGCAGTATGAACAATCTAAATCAAAATTTGGATTGTAATGTCTTAGGAGCATGGCTATCTCTTCTATTTATAACCCTCAGAAGGAGTTGTTTGGATTAGAACTCCTAAGAAATTTAATCAGATCATGAAGAATAATCTTCAGAGATCAAGAGATCTTATTCGAGCATTTCTGGACCATCAGAATTAGAGATACACTCCAACTAAGCTAGGTTAACCAGGGGGATCCAATGGGTACCCGACCCACTCGGGTCAGGCATCCGGCCCACTCGAGTCGAGTTACTCCGGGTCACTCGAGCTATTCGAGTGGGTGGGTCCTAAGGCCTTTTCCTAGTGTAACAAATCCTTTCCTTAACCACCGAGCCACATGTCTCCCAACATCCCGTGCAGAATTGTACTACCATTACCTTCATTGTCTCTAAGATATACTTTCGATTCTTAGAGAAATCTATGATAATATAATTTGTGCTATATGTTCGGCTTATTCAGTCTGTGCTGAGCCATATAGTCTATGCTATGTCATCATAATTAGGTAGTCGGAGCTACACTTACAGTTTGTGCTTACTTCATGGTCTATGCCATGGTAATATATTACGTAGTCAGAGCTACTATCATAGTTTATGCTATGCTTCATAATCTGTGCTATGACATGTCTTCTCATAGTCTATGCTATGCTTCATAGTTTATGCTATGGAACGTCTTCATTCGTAGTCAGAGCTACATTTACATAGTACGACTATATTTTCTTGTATATTGAGGCAACGATCAATGACATCGAGTAACCGCTCTATTGGGTATCCAAGTAGTTCGAGTCATTCCACAGATTGAGTAACTGATACATACGGTAAAATTGCTCCCTTACTGCTACAATAATCATTCGAGCTAATGAATTCCTATAGCTTGAATACCTTGAGCTAGGGTGAGTTGTATAATGTGAACATTTGCTTGTGTGACAACCAGCTCGAGGAGCTCAAAGTGTAGTACTTTGTAAGATTCTGACATGATAAAGGTAGTGAGCCACTTAGGTGGCTAGTTGATCGAGTTCACTAACTCGAGCAACTTGAATTCGTGAACTGAAGCAACTTCAATTTTAGCCAAGAGCTCCCCCTTCTGTGTTCCATGTTTCATTAGTCTAGGATACTTAGGTTACGAAGAAATAAATTAGCTCACATTCTGGACGACTCGGATTAGAGAAAAGATTTGACTACTTCATTATTCCAGCGCATCATTTTGTCAATATTCACCGTTATGGTTCCGAGCTACTCATCCGAGTGACTCGGGATTTGGGTTTACCCCAAACTTGTCAATATTAGATACCCGCTTTCATTTCTGGTTGTTTACATTTTTCCCCTTGCATGCGCGTGAGTTGCCAAGTTTTTAAAAGCGCGTATATCGCACGCGCTGATTTGTGCGCGTGTATCACACACACTGACTCGCACGTGTGCATATTTATGCCAACTATCACGTCGCCTTGATTCTCTCATGTCGGCGCATTTATTGCTCCACGACTTTCGAGGTTACCCCCTTTTCCCTTTAAATATCGTGGTGGTCCCTATTCTTGTTTCGTCACTTTCGAATCTTCTCGAGTTCTCTTATCTTCTTCATTCCTTTGCTCCTCTCTTTCAGTCACATTATTCTTTCCTTATGGCCACACGTACTGCCCACTCATCTTTTAACATTATTGTTGGTAATCAATGTGCCTTCCTGAAAGCTCGTTCTCCTATCCCTTTGCCAGATTGGCATACGATGCCATTTTCAAGGGGCAAGAATGATGCTTTTTGGTGAGCTGTCGACACAATCGTACCTGCTTTTCTAGTTATTGTTGATCCCCTTCTCTTGATAGTGGACGACAATCCTAAGGAGGCAAAAATTGTTAGGATTGTATACTAAAAACTATGTTTGAATTTTTGGTATTATTTTTATTTATTAATGAGTAATGTATGTGTTTCATTATTTATTTAATGTTGTGCATGGTTGTCTTTTAATCTACATAGTATTTAATCTGATGTGTAGAGTTTGACTTACACACAGAAGACCATATTAAAGGTTCTTGTAGAATATAAATTTTTGGTTTACAATTTAAATGGAACTGGACAAACCATCGGTACAACTATAATACAGAGTTTTAGTAGACCTATCTTAATTACGGAGAATAGATAATGGCGTCGTCTATTATTTTGACTTGCTATGCTAGTACACTTTGTGTGTATTGAACAAGACCATGTTGGGATAATTAATTAATTTTATACTGACTACAAAATTAATTTACACTCCATGGTTATTATGAGTGCTTATACTCTTAATTCCAAAATAATTATGTATTTGCGTATATTTAATATTCGTTATTTTGATTCATTAGAGAGTGCGATCCTGAATGAGTTAATAATCCCGGTGAGTTAGATAATAATATTAATTATATGGTGGTTATTAATTATTAACGAAATTCACGTCTCGATTAAACGGGATTGATGATATCCCCATAAAGAAGTTTATAAGTTTTGAGCTAGCCAAACCCTATAGGTAAATTTTATAATTCGGCAGTTAAATAAGTTAAACGGAATGGCATAAGAAATTTTTAAAGAAGCCGATTAAATATAATTGTTAGTAATTTAATTTAATCGGCGGGTATCTATTGTGGAGGATAATAAGCATTTAATAATAAGATCTTGAATAATTAGTTTTGAGAATAAGGGTGGGAGTCCAATTATGATTCTTTAGTGGAATGGATTAAAATTTATATCTTGTGAAATTGCTTCTAGGTTGAGACAGGATTTCATAATTACATTAGAAGCCCATATCTTATTTACTCCACAGGTATCTGTTATAGCCTATTTATATGTCGTTATAACCTTGGCCGCCAGATGATTCATTCATTAAGTCTTTTAGAGTTTCCACATAACATGACAACAAGAACTAGAAGAGGTAGCCAAAGAGGGTTTAGAGCACGAATGCTCTAAGCCCACACTTAGTTCGTGTCTTTGGCGTTTGGGAATACAGCAAAAGATCTAAACGAAGAAAAGATTGCTGATTGATTGCCATGTTGATCTTTAGATTCAACTTCAAGAATAGAAACGTGATCAAATCAATGGGATCGAGCATGTACAATTCCTATTCCGCCTTATGGGTGTACCGAGTTTCTATTTCGGAGTTCGGAGTTCGGAGTTTGGGGTTCGGGGTTCAATTTTGTTCATCTCGTACGGATTCTGTTCGGACAGTTTACCCATCCGTCCGAATGGAACGACGCAGTACAAATTTTTATGTTGATCTTGTGCCGGTCCACATGCTTGATTCAATTTGTATATTTCATCTTAGTTTCTTAGGATTCAGTTCCCTGCAAGAATGTATGATGATGGTTTTTGGTTTTCACAGCAGTTTGATCGTGGTAGAATCAATGTGAACTCCATTGGGGGTATAGGATCATGCGTAACATTCTCTCTTTAGTAGATTAAATGTGAACTCCTGATATGGAGACATAGGAACCAAGTTTGTATTCTTTAACAGGTTGAAGTTAAAGATTGGATCGTATTTCGGAAGCCCCAAGAGGTTTTTCAGTCATTTTGCAAAGTTCTAATGCATTTAGAACAGTTTTAGTGAAGAACGGCACAGCCAGGGCAAAAAAACAAAGTGCAGAAAATCCCATTCCATCCGGACGAAAATCTTTCTAGAGGGCTTATGTCTGAACGCCCGTCCAGACGAAGAAGTTTTTAGAGGAGGATCGTCTGGACGCCCGTCCGAACGAAAAAGCTACTTAAGCAAAACCGTCCGGACGACGGTCAACCCATATGGATGGAAACAACACAGAATGCCATAATGAAGTTTTGGTTAAGGATTGAGCCAGGATGTTTGTAGATTTTGACTCAATCAGGTCGAACCCCGTGCCATGTGGGCAAACATGGATGCCTTGGGATCATGAAGCGGCTCAAGAATTATGGAATGACCATAGAAGCCGGGATTATTTATTGTCATATGCATGTTTATTACTATTTTTGATTTTTGTTGTGGATGTATGATTCTGGACATGGACAACTATTATTGTTGCATGCTTGACAAATGATTTAATTTAAATAAATTCATTTTTTTAAAATTGGTTAATATAAGCAACTGGACAATAAAATTAAATTCTCAAGTTTTATTTAAAATATTTTTTCATAAAAATGGAGAATTAGAAATCTTATTAGTTATGTATATAGCACGTAAGATTGGTTTTACCGGAATCTTTGTAACGTGTGGTTTATTTCGAAATTATGAATTTGTTAAAAATTAAATAGTTTTTATAACCCTCAAAATTATTTTAAAAACTACGTGGGTGAAGGAATTTATTTACAGAAAAATTTCACAATCTCCATTAGTAGTTTATAGAAGATACAGCTATTACATCGATACCTATGTTCCGAAGGCTCACTTCGATTGTAGAAAAAACCTTAATTTATCACAATCAACCCTCGTGGTTAAAAAAAATTAAATCATCATCCAAACCATTCAATCAAATATAAATAAATAGATGATCATAAAATTGAGATTAGAACACCTGCAAAACCAAGTTAGTACAGTTCTAAAACTATCCAGCCCCAATAAATCGTAAACAAAAAACAAAATGGCTCTGATATCAGTTGTTAGAGGCAAAACTGCCAAGATCATTATTTTTGTAAACGATTTTTGGTAAAAATTAACTGGATGGCCAAATGCCGAAACGGGCTCTAAATAAAAGTTTTGACGTCAAACGGTCAAAATTAAAATCCATGCAACCAAAGTTAATTTTAAAAAATACCTTTTACCGGTCAAATCTTCAACTACGATTTTGATTCCGAGTTGAAACTCCCATCAGACCTTCTACTGTATTCCCTTGTACAATTCCTGAATGTAGTGTGAGCTACAATCTATCGAGAACTCGTATCGACAGAACCTGGTCAGCTTTAGTCTTGAAGACAAGTTATGAATATGATTCAATCTACCCGCATATTTATAGGGTTACAGCAGAGACCTATGGAGTAATTATGAATCATATTTCTAATGGAACACAGATACGTATCCAACATTTTCTGCAATTAAGTAAACCTCATAGTGGTATCTGCAATTATAAAAATCTTGCAGTGATTTTTGATATTGCCATAAAATACTAAATTACAGTTCACACCACTAAAGAACTATAATTGCACTCTAACCCACAATTTCAAGACTATTTTGCATTGAGCTTCTGTTATTAAAAACTTAACATTTCTCCCCACGTCAAGATTCTCGATACTCGCCAATTAAATTTAATTACTGACAATTTAATCTAATCGGCATCTTCAAATTCCTTAATTCTTTCCACTTAACTTATTTGATCGCCGGATAATCAAATCCACCTGTAGGGTTTGGTCTGGTCAAAACTTATAAGCTTTCTTGAGGGGATTTTGTCAATCCTCATATTTCGGGACATAAATTTCGTCAATAATTAATATTCACCATATAAATAATACCACTATCCAACTCACCGAAAATATAGATCCATATAATATCGCACCTTCTAATGAATTAAAACAACAAATATTAAATATACGCAAATCAATAATTATTTCAAGATTAAGAGTATAAGCACTATTCATAATAACCTTATGGTGTAAATTAATTTATATAGTCAGTATAAAATTAATTACTCCAATGTGTCCCGTTTAATACACACAAAGTGTACTAGCACAGAGAGTTGGAACAATAGACGACGCTATTATATATTTCTCGTAACTAAGATAGACTTACTAAAATTCTTTGCTACAGTCGTACTGATGGTATGTTCATTTCCATCTAAACTGTAAACATAAAACTTATATTCTGTAACAACCTAAAATCTAATATTCTGTGTGCAAAACGTACTCTATAAAACTTATATTCTGTAATAACCTAAAATCTAATATTTTGTGTGCAACACATACTCTACACACCAGATTAAATACTATACAAAATAAAGGACATCTATGCATAATATTAAAGAAATGATTTATATATATTACTCATTAAGATTTTTATAAAATAAAAAATTAATTTTATTAAAACAAAATTAAATATTAAAAACATGATTTTCAGTATACCAACCATAACATTTGATACCACTTTCAAAAAATCGGGGCGTGACTCCAATGAAATTTAAATGTATTTTAGTAATTTTTTATCAAATCAATCTTGACCTTACTATTTAAATTAGAAAATATCTCAATCGTTCAATAGTCATAGAGGAAGAAGAAAACATACCATTTATAAGAATCAATATTGACTGTAAATTTGTGTTAAAATATATCTTAACCATTTTAAAAAGGACATGTAGGACATTTTCAAAAACTTGAGCTTTCTTATTATAAAAATTTATGCATAAATCAAATTTTTTTCACCTAACCAAAGTCCTATATGTAAGAAATGTTATGGACACTATGAAAGTATCAATTTAATAAATCTCTCGATATTATTTTACCCATATGTTCTCCGTAACAAAATTTGGTGGGAACACCATATATACAATGAAATGTGAAACTATGAGATTTTTGAATAATTGCACACAATGGTGGATCAATATCGTTTTAGTTATAGTACTTTTCGCTATATCATTAAATAAAATTACAATATAAACAATTCAAAAGAGTAAATAATTATCATAAAAAGTAATGGATTGAAATATCTCATTCGATTCTTACCGTAAGATTCTTTGGTTCTTTATATTACATCCTTGAAAAGAGATAATGTTTAGAAAATGACAACCTTAAGATTCTTTGGTTCTTTATATGACATCCTTGAAAAGAGATAATGTTTCCTTGAAAAGAGATAATGTTTAGAAAATGACAACCTTAAGATTCTTTGGTTCTTTGTATAACATCCTTGAAAAGAGATAATGTTTAGAAAATGACAGTAATTAATGGCAGGTCCTAGTTAATTTGTTTTTGGTTCTCTCTCTTACGTTCCTTAAGCTTGTACGGCTTTTAGATTATCACAAATATCATATTAATTTATTCTTTGGTTCTTAAAATTGAAGGCAATTCGATGCCTAATTTGTCATAGCTCACGTATTAAGGGATCGATTTGGAACTAGCTTAAAAGTTAAGTTTTTGTTTCATATTTTTTTTGTATTTTTAGTTACAAATTTAAATTTAGTTTATAGTAAGCTATTTGGTAACTTAACTTTTAAGTTAATTTTTTTAAATTGGTTGTTTAGATAAAAAATTAGTTTTTTTACTTTTTGTTCAATATAGATAATTTTACCCATCTATATATTTGATATTAACAATTTACGTAGTTGATAGTGGTTGTAAATAAGTTATAAATAATGAATATTATTATATTTTAAAAGTGGTAAAAATTTGAATGAACAATTTTAAGAGTTTGTGTTTTAATTTAACGTTTTGACTTTTTAAATTATGAAATACAATAGATAATAAAAAAATATAATTATCTTTTATATATCAAAATAAATGAAGAAGAGACGAATGGGCAAGCCTGTCACTCTTCATTATTTGCAAGATTGTGACAAAATATGATTAATTTGTTTGTACTTGAAAGAATTGCAAGTATTGTGCAAAATAATTAATGTAATAGAGAGAAAATATATATAAAAAAATGTTGGTGATGTTAGAGAAAATGTAACGACTAAAGTGAACTACTGGTACAATACCTTGAACAAAAAATCTAACAACGCGGTCCAAAATTTAAGATCAAGTTATTAGTAATAGTCACAAATTTTTTATATAACAGATTCAATTTCTATTTCCTACCGATGTGGGATGGGGTATTATAATATTCCACACTTAAATACACGAGACCCTCGTCACATGGTCCAAATTTTTCTCTTGGTTAAGATGTGGATAGCAACTCATTAGTAGACACAGAACAGCCAATTAGTGTGTACAAGGTATTCAACTTTGGGGCCTCTATCTCTCTCTAGAGCCTCTACTCCTCCATTCACACCACCATAAAAATATAGGAATCAAGGTTGGCTGTGATACTATTTGTAAAAGCCCAAGTAGACAATTGACTCAATAATTTGAATAAAAAACTTAATAACGTGACTCAAAAATGTAAACTCAAGTTATTAATAATAGCATACAAGTTTTCTTAATATACCAGATTTAATTTTTATCATCCATAACTGTGTGATGAAGTATCACAAAAAAACATGAAATGTAGGTAAATGGTTCTTTTTTTATTATTATTATTTTTTTATTTTGTTTAGAAGTTATTAGAATGAAAAGTTGTGCAACGAATAAAAATAAATTTGGTTTTGAACAATTTTAAAACTCAAAAAAGAAAGAGACCTTTAAATTCCGTGCAAATCAAGTGAAGTGCCTACCTTATATAACAGTTGAATTATATTCAAGATTCTTGATTACAAATTAATTTGAAGTATTGTCATTATTTGACTTCTTTATTATTTTCGTTTATTCAGCCTCTCTTACTAATTAAGTATTATTTATGTATCCTGTGTGTTAAGAAATTTAATTAGTATTACATAAATTACATTATGAACATATATGAATTTTGGAAAAACTTGAAGTCCTATTTGACCTTTTTGAAACTTAGTTTTTTAAATAAAAAAAACTAGTGTTTAATCTGTACTGTTTGCATTATGAAATAAAAATCATTAACTTTCTTTACTTTCATTTTTCCTATTATATCTCAAACAATCTGTAAGGCCACGTTTTTTGAATATTTTAAATAATCTAACTTTTTTTAACTCTAAAAACAGTAAACGGATACATATATCCCAAACGGGACGTACCTAGCTAAACTCAACCGCATCTTTTTTTCCTAGGAATGTTAATGGATTAGTTTATAGATTACTACAAATAGTATTAACTTCATTTCTATAAAATTTGAACCCACAACTTTGCTGCACTAACTCCAACTACATGATTGCTAGGCCAACGCCCTCCGTCACATGCTTGTTGAGTTAGGGTTGATTAGATTAAAACACATTTTGTTGATTAATTTTATCTCCATAAACCTTTTATACCATCTTAATCCATCTTTCTATTCTCCGTGTTCACACTCTTTCAAGAATAGATTTTTACATCTCCCTTAATTTCATGAATGGAATGAAAATTTAATTTTTTTCCTGACAACCACCTTCACCGACCACCTCTACCCATGCTTGTGAGACCCTCACTTTGCACAAAACCTTGTTAACATACCGGTTTTTTTTCTTAATTTTAAATTTTAAAGCTTTAATTTTTATTAGCTTTTCTATTTTTGGCCTGTAAAAACCTGTATTAATTTCGTAAAAATGTAAAACAAATAATTTCCTACTGAAAATGCTTGCATAAAAATTGAAGAACTAATTAAAAAGACATTGAAGGCAATGCTTTGACCCGTGCAAAATGCTATGTTCATCAGCTCAACATAATCCAAGCACAAAACACATATATATATATAAGTATTTATACATATCTATCTATCTATAATATTATAGAAAAATATCATAAGGTCTATGAGCTTCAAAGTTCTAATGAATTCTTTTAGAATTTAATTTTTTTTAAAAAGAGACAAAAATTCTTACTTTCTAAAATTGGCTTTATACTCCTTAATTATTTTCTAAATGGATCAGAAGATAATTGACTACTATAAAAACTTATATTTAAAATGGTTCTAATATATTCCATGTATAATTTGATTTTCAATAGAAATCATGCCTTATCTGTTCAAACAGTGTATCTTTATTTTTTTAATCTTTTCTTTACAAAGATAGGAGATTATATAACAATACACGTAGAGTTATATTAGGCTTTATACAAAATTAGGAACGTGATTATGGTTTGGCCCATAATTGAGGGGATTCTCCATCTAATTTACAACTCACGCAAACACTCCCCCTCAAGTTGATGCAGATATATCTCTCATATACAACTTGTCAAGTGAGCTGTAGAAGGCTTTGCTGGAAACAGCCTTTGTAAGAATGTCTGCTAGTTGGTCCTCAGATTTAACAAATGAAAATCGAATCATCTTTGCTTCGAGATTCTGTTTGATGAAGTGTCTATCCACTTCAACATGTTTAGTACGATCATGTTGAACTGGATTATGA